>JAVIAB010000091.1:13013883-13316383 GCA_032433765.1 Megaustenia siamemsis | reverse complement strand
CAAGTAACATCACAGCAATCAACATCACAACAATCAACATCACAGTAATCAACATCACAACAATCAACATCACAACAATCAACATCACAACAATCAACATCACAGCAATCAACATCACAACAATCAACATCACAACAATTAACATCACAGCAATCAACATCACAACAATCAACATCACAACAATCAACATCACATCAATCAACATCACAACAATCAACATCACAACAATCAACATCACAACAATTAACATCACAACAATCAACATCACATCAATTAACATCACAACAATCAACATCACAACAATCAACATCACAACAATCAACATCACATCAATTAACATCACAACAATTAACATCACAACAATTAACATCACAACAATCAACATCACGTCACTAACTCCAGCCTACCATTATCTACCACGGTCACGTGATCACAACGAATTAGAAGAGGCAGTAGTTGTACTATCATTCATCGTTTGCCTTTAAAAGTCGCTGAATAAAATGTGTCGCACTTTACGACAATTCTGCGACATTGCATTACTTCTACCCCACACTTCCGACATCATCCTATCAATCTGAGGCCGGGTTTTCTTTCCTTCTATGATTCTTTCTAATTTAACCGGACTGGACTTAGTTCACTACTTTCGTGGACCTAACAAGGTTAATGAGCATAGTGTATTTGCCCACTATGGTTCGCTGACTATGACGTGAATCTCTGACTGCGATCTACTCATGCGACCCAGGACAGAAGTTAAACGAGACCCACAAGCTAGAATTAGTTAAAGTGGGTTATTGTGAGAGAACTTGACCCTACAATAACAGGAGCAACACGCATCAACAGATAAGTAATAATGTTATAGCAACTAAAAGTATTTGTTTAATAAGACGTGTTTAACAGTTAAGTAATTACTCTAGAACGGAGCCACGATAGCTCAGTGGTTAGTGAACTGGACTACAAAGGACAAGAGGTAGGGTTCGATACCAACCGACGGCTTCCGGGTTCACCCAGCCTTTAATGGGTACCGGGTTTTTTGTCTGGGAAAGTGAAGCGGCACAGGCGTAATACCGACCACATTACCCCAAAAATCATGTGCCGAAAGTCTGTAAAATATATGGTCACTAACATCATATTCCCTATACGCCACTTGGCGTGACGGGGGCACTCTACTTACTTTTTTTTTTATGTCTCTAGACGAAGTATTTAGTCATTAAGTAATTGCTTTATAAGAAGTATTTAATAGTTAAGTAATTGTTTAATAAGAGGTGTATTGTAACAAAACAAAAGTTGAACGACGTTTCGATCAAGAAGGCCTTCAGATGGAACAACAAAAATGATCGTTCTACTTTTGTTTTGTTTCTCACCTACGTAAAGCTGTAACCATATCTGTATTTTTATTTCATTGTTATTGTTATTGCTATTGCTAATGTTATTGCTGTTGCTATTGTTATTGCTATTGTTATTATTATTGCTATTGCTTTATTTATTGCTATTGCTATTGTTATGGCTATTGCTATTGCTATGGCAATTGTTTTTGTTATTGCTGTTGTTATTGTTATTGCTAATGTTATTGCTGTTGCTATTGTTATTGCTATTGTTATTATTATTGCTATTGCTTTATTTATTGCTGTTGCTATTGTTATGGTTATTGCTATTGATATGGCTATTGTTATTGTTATTGCTATTGTTATTGTTATTGCTATTGCTATTTCTATTGCTATTGTTATGTCTATTGTTATTGTTATTGTTATTTCTTTTGCTATTTCTATTGCTATTGTTATTGTTATTGCTATTGCTATTGATTTTGCTATTGCTATTGTTATTGCTATTTCTATTGCTATTTCTATTGCTATTACTAATGTTATTGTTATTGTTATTGCTATTGTTATTGCTATTGTTATTGCTATTGTTATTTTTATTGCTATTGCTATTGTTATTTTTATTGCGAAGCTCATATTCTACGTTGATATTCTATAAAAAAAATAAGAAAAGGGATGCGAGAATCGACAAACAACCACTAGGGATATATACATGGTCTATGTGCAATAACATCGGTGCAATGATAATCGTTCTATGTACAAGATCATCGGTGCAATGATGATTGTTCTAAGTAAAAGAACATCAATGCAATGATGATTGCTCTAAGTAAAAGAACATCAATGCAATGATGATTGTTCTAAGTAAAAGAACATCAATGCAATGATGATTGTTTTAAGTAAAAGAACATCAATGCAATGAATATTGTTCTAAGTAAAAGAACATCATTGCAATGATGATTGTTCTAAGTAAAAGAACAGCAATGCAATGATGATTGTTCTAAGTAAAAGAACATCAATGCAATGATGATTGTTTTAAGTAAAAGAACATCAATGCAATGATGATTGTTCTAAGTAAAAGAACATCAATGCAATGATGATTGTTCTAAGTAAAAGAACATCAATGCAATGATGATTGTTCTAAGTAAAAGAACATCAATGCAATGATGATTGTTCTAAGTAAAAGAACATCAATGCAATGATGATTGTTCTAAGCAAAAGAACATCAATGCAATGATGATTGTTCTATGTACAAGAATATCAATGCAATGGTGATTGTTCTATGTACAAGAACATCGGTGCAATGATGATTGTTCTATGTACAAGAACATCAGTGCAATGATTGTTGTTCTATGTACAAGAACATCAGTGCAATGATTGTTGTTCTATGTACAAGAACATCAGTGCAATTATTGTTGTTCTATGTACAAGAACATCGGTGCAATGATGATTGTTCTATGGACAAGAACAAACATAATAAGCAAGGGAGGAAATTTAAGTCAATTGTGTGTGTTGGATACCGCATTCTCTCCCCTGATGTGAACGACAACCCAAGATAATTAGCCTATGGTGATTTATACATGGGATCTCAATGGGAAAGGAATTTACTGAGGGCAGGAGTTCATGCAACACCGGGCAATCACTATCGCATTGCTCATTCCTTACTCCGGAAAGAAATATTTGTACGGTGTCACAGATGAGATAGTACTCCGTTAATATTTATCCCACATTTATTTAACTTTAACTTTAATCCCTGTGAGTTGTGAGTGCGTTCGTTTTCTGACCACAAGATCACGGTTTGAGTCTGCCTGCTTGCTTGCTTTCGTTCGCCCGATGACTAAAGTATTCTAGAACAATGAATTAGATTGTAGAATTCCTCCTCGTCATCCGCCCTTAAAAATACGTTAAGTGGACGTGTCTGCGTTGCGTTGTTGTTTGCAGTATAACTGTTATATTTGCACCTTTCGGCCTAACACATCCGACTTCAGCACGACATTTTTGAGTACCGGGTTGTCTTCCCTCTTCGATCCCTGCTCGCTTGGCCAGATAAGACAGGTTAGTCTGTTACTAGAGGCACCACGGAGAGGTGGAGCAGGGTCTGGATGGTTCTGGTTCACCGATGCTGGCGCAAGCCATCAGCTGTGGATCGCTGACAACTTCCAGCTCTGCTGCTGGGAGGTGCGCCTTCGGCTCCGGTTTGAGTTTAAGAAGCGTCGGATTCCTTTTCTACATACCCACAATTCTCCGGGCAATACGATGGCGCTGGATGGCATACACTGCTGAAGCCAACTGAGAGATTTAAATAAAAAGCCCTTTTTTGGAATCCCCAAGGAAAAGACAAAGATGAAGTCAAAATATTCTTTGAGAAGACAGATGGAAGCAGAGATGAAGGTGATGGGGAAGACATGGAATTATTTTAAAAGAATGGAAAAAACAACAGAATGGCTTGGAAAGTGTTTGCAGAAGACCTATGCGCCACATGGAGCTGAAAGTGTTTGTTGAAGACCTATGCTCCACAGGGAGCTGAAAGTGTTTGTGAAGACATATGCTCCACAAGCAGCTGAAAGTGTTTGTTGAAGAACTATGCTCCACAGGGAGCTGAAAGTGTTTGTTCAAGACCTATGCGCCACAGGCAGCTGAAAGTGTTTGTTGAAGACCTATGCTCCACAGGGAGCTGAAAGTGTTTGTTCAAGACCTATGCTCCACAAGCAGCTGAAAGTGTTTGTTGAAGACCTATGCTCCACAGGGAGCTGAAAGTGTTTGTTGAAGACATATGCTCCACAGGGAGCTGAAAGTGTTTGTTGAAGAACTATGCTCCACAGGGAGCTGAAAGTATTTGTTGAAGACCTATGCTCCATAGGGAGCTGAAAGTGTTTGTTCAAGACCTATGCTCCACAGCGAGCTGAAATTGTTTATTGAAGTCCTTTGTTCCACTGGGAGCTGAAAGTGTTTGTTGAAGACTTATGCTCCACAGGCAGCTGAAAGTGTTTGTTGAAGACCTCTGCTCCACAGGGAGCTGAAAGTGTTTGTTGAAGACCTATGCTCCACAGGCAGCTGAAAGTGTTTGTTGAAGACCTATGCTCCACAGGCAGCTGAAAGTGTTTGTTGAAGACCTATGCTCCACAGGCAGCTGAAAGTGTTTGTTGAAGACCTATGCTCCACAGCGAGCTGAAATTGTTTATTGAAGTCCTATGTTCCACTGGGAGCTGAAAGTGTTTGTTGAAGACTTATGCTCCACAGGCAGCTGAAAGTATTTGTTGAAGACCTATGCTCCACAGGGAGCTGAAAGTGTTTGTTGAAGACCTAAGCTCCACAGGCAGCTGAAAGTGTTTGTTGAAGACCTATGCTCCACAGGGAGCTGAAAGTGTTTGTTGAAGACCTATGCTCCACTGGGAGCTGAAAGTGTTTGTTGAAGACCTATACTCCACAGCAGTTGAAAGGACGAAGAAGAAGAAGAAGAAGAAAGAATGCTCCGGGGATTATCCATCCTTTTAAAAATAAGTACCTGATATTTTTCTGAGACGTAAAGGCGGCATGACGTGATGCCGACCACGTCTCCCAAAAATGTGCCGTGGTCTTTGAAAATTGTAGTCACTAATCTCGTTACATCGTACTGAGTGTCGAGTAAGACGCAGATTCCTAGACTTATATCTTCTGACAATCTCAGGCGATGACAAATACCGCCATTGGCAGCTTCTCTACCGTTGTTCTTTGATGTTTGCTTCATTTCTCAGTTACTCATCGATGGAAAAAAACACGAGTACCTCCAAAGTCGAAGTTATCTGCCTTTGCGGTTAGGGACCCCTGTGCACACGGCTGCCAGGGGAAAATGGATTAAAACGCAAAAATTAGTTACTAGTCTCTAGGGGCTTCGTCAGAGTTGACAGCTGGCGAACGCAACAACAACTATAACAACAACAACTATAACAACAACAACTACAACAACAACAAGAACAAGAACAAGAACAAGAACAACAACAACAACAACTATAACAACAACAACAACAACTATAACAACAACAACAACAACTACAACAACAACAACAACTATAACAACAACAACAACTATAACAACAACAACAACAAGAACAACAACAACTACAACAACAACAACTATAACAACAACAACTATAACAACAACAACAACAACTATAACAACAACAACAACTATAACAACTATAACAACAACAACAACAAGAACAACAACAACAACAGCAACAGCTTCATTTCTAAAACGATCTCTGCGCCTTTTACACTTTAAGAATTTACAATCACAAACTTTTTTCTCCAAATGACAAACAATCTTATTTATTGTATTTAGTTCTTGATTAGTTCTTGTGGGAGTTATTCTTTTTATTGTCTTAACTATAATTTTGTTTGCGTTTCAATATCTGTGTCTTCTTCTTTTTTTAGCGTTCAAGTCTTGTGGTCATGCATAACTGAATTTTTGTCTTGTTTCATGAAGGAGAAGTAAGAACGATACACGATGAGCTGATCGCATGATCGGTACTTGTATAAGGAAGAGTAACACACACACATCATGACACACGATGAGCTGATCGCATGATCGGTACTTGTATAAGGAAGAGTAACACACACACATCATGACACACGATGAGCTGATCGCATGATCGGTACTTGTATAAGGAAGAGTAACACACACACATCATGACACACGATGAGCTGATCGCATGATCGGTACTTGTATAAGGAAGAGTAACACACACACATCATGACACACGATGAGCTGATCGCATGATCGGTACTTGTATAAGGAAGAGTAAGAACAACATCATGACACACGATGAGTTGATTGCGTAGTCGGTACTCTGTGTATGGATCAGTGCATCCTTTCAATTTTGTTGTTGACATTTTATCGTTACATAACACCAAGCTACCCAGTAGTTCCTCTCTTTGTCGTCCGCTCTTTCTTTTTATTTTTGCAACTTGTGGCCAAGTATTCCAACTTTCCTCTTTTCATGATGTGCCCGAAAAATGTCGATTGTTTCTTTCTGATGTTTTTTTTTTAGGAACGCCCTTTTTTATGTTGACCATTTTTGAGAATTTCCTCGTTGGTCTTTTTAGCTGTCCAGGAAACTTTCAACATTCTTCTGAGAAATCCCATCTCTGTGGCCTCTACGCTATGTCGTCCTCCAAGTAATGTGGTCCTCCACATAATGTCACCCTCCACTTAATGTCCTCCACATAATGTCGTCCTCCACGTAATGTCCTCCACGTAATGTTGTCCTCCACGTAATGTTGTCTTCCCTGTAATGTCCTCCACTTAATGTTGTCCTTCACTTAATGTTATCTTCCCTGTAATGTCCTCCACTTAATGTTGTCCTTCACTTAATGTTGTCCTCCACTTAATGTTGTCCTTTACTTAATGTTGTCCTCCACTTAATGTTGTCTTTCACTTAATGTTGTCCTCCACGTAATGTTGTCTTCCATGTAATGTCCTCCACTTAATGTTGTCCTCCACTTAATGTTGTCCTCCACTTAATGTTATCTTCCCTGTAATGTCCTCCACTTAATGTTGTCCTTCACTTAATGTTGTCCTCCACTTAATGTTGTCCTTCACTTAATGTTGTCTTCCCTGTAATGTCCTCCACTTAATGTTGTCCTTCACTTAATGTTGTCCTCCACTTAATGTTGTCCTTCACTTAATGTTGTCTTCCCTGTAATGTCCTCCACTTAATGTTGTCCTTCACTTAAAGTTGTCCTCCACTTAATGTTGTCCTTCACTTACAGTTGTTCTCTACTTAATGTTGTCCTTCACTTAATGTTGTCCTCCACGTAATGTCGTTGTTCAATTAATGTCATCATCCACATAAGTGCTCCACGTATTGTCCTACACGTATTGTCCTCCATGTAATTTCGCCCTCCACGTAATGTCGTCCTTCATGTAATGTCTTCTTCAGTGTAATTTCCTCCACGTAATTTCCTCCACGTACTGCCCTCCACGTAATGTCATCCACGTAATATTCTCGTTTGAGAGGTGGGTGAAACAAATTTTAGGGCGAAAAAAAGAAAAAGAGACTGTCCAATTTACTTTAATAACTGTCCATTTCAAGAGAAAGGGTTTCAGTCTTCCTACACTAAATGGTGAGTATCTGGAACATAAGAACGGCCTGGTGTCATGCCGCCCATATCACCCATAAATTGTGCTGTTGGTCAACACAAAATGGCTATGGTTATGGAAGGCCCCGGTATCACTGCAAACGAATTAAAATCCATAATTGCTCAACCGCTCGTGCCAGTGGAATCATCCGAATAAAACAAAGAAAGGTAGCTGTAGTCCCCATCATAGCAGTCTCAGCACACGCCAAAAGACATAAGGCGAAACCGCACGGAAAATGAACACAACCAACTGTTCCTTGTCATACGATATCATCATTCATCTTAAACAATTGTAATATCGAAACATGATAAAAACGGATGAAACACACAGCTCACGGTGTGCACAGAGCAGTTAACTCAGTAGCTCCTGCAACAAGCCAACACAAAATATGAACACTGAAGAGTACCTGTCTATTCTTTGATGTTATCTTTCCATCTCTTTCTCTGCCTACTGTTCCTTCAACCACCTTTCACAGTTCCCTACAGAATAGTCTTGGCTAGACCAGACGATCGAGATACGTCATTGAACCACTTTGTTTTGTGTTTCATTTCTGATACGATCAAAGTAAGAAATGTCCAAAATCTTACCATAACATTTGTGATACGATCAAAGTAAGAAATGTTCAAAACCTTACCATAACATTTGTGATACGATCAAAGTAAGAAATGTTCAAAATCTTACCATAACATTTGTGATACGATCAAAGTAAGAAATGTTCAAAATCTTACCATAACATTTGTGATACGATCAAAGTAAGAAATGTTCAAAATCTTACCATAACATTTGTGATACGATCAAAGTAAGAAATGTTCAAAATCTTACCATAACATTTGTGATACGATCAAAGTAAGAAATGTTCAAAATCTTACCATAACATTTGTGATACGATCAAAGTAAGAAATGTTCAAATCTTACCATAACATTTGTGATACGATCAAAGTAAGAAATGTCCAAAATCTTACCATAACATTTGTGATACGATCAAAGTAAGAAATGTACAAAATCTTACCATAACATTTGTGATACGATCAAAGTAAGAAATGTTCAAACCTTACCATAACATTTGTGATACGATCAAAGTAAGAAATGTTCAAAATCTTACCATACAATTTGTGATACGATCAAAGTAAGAAATGTCCAAAACCTTACCATAACATTTGTGATACGATCTAAGTAAGAGATGTCCAAAACCTTACGATAACATCTGTGATACGATCTAAGTAGGAGATGTCCAAAACCTTACGATAACATCTGTGATACGATCTAAGTAGGATATGTCCAAAACCTTAGGATAACATCTGTGATACGATCTTAATAAAAGATGTCCAAAATCTTACCATAACATTTGTTATACGATCTAAGTAAGAGATGTCCAAAACCTTACGATAACATCTGTGATACGATCTAAGTAAGAAATGTCTAAATTCTTATGATAACATTTGTGATACGATCTAAGTAGGAGATGTCCAAAACCTTGCGATAACATTTTATCTCCATAGCTCGTATTTCCTTCTGTAGCTCTGCAGTCATTGTCCATGTTTCACAAGCGTATATAAACATTGATATAACAAGGGAAGGCATCAGCCTGATTTTAGAGTCAAAATCAATGTCATTATCTTACCAAATGATTTTAGCTTTGCGATGGCTGCTGTTATTTGCGCTGCTATGGGTCGTATTTAAACGTTAAGTACGACATTAGTCGTTGGTATTTCATAGATTGTTTCACCTTATTTTGTATCACCACAACTGTAATTGGTGCGCCATGTTAAAGGTGATTCGGCTAAGGTCAATATGAAAGGTATTCATATTAATTACTTTCCTAATTATATAAATATTATATCATGCATACATAGATTGCACAGACCATAACACACTTGTTATAAACAAAAAAAAAAAAACATACCTGATAATTAATAATTCAAGAAATTTCGATCTACCACAAGGTAAATCAGTACAGGGCAGCTATCATGAGAAAGGGTACTAAGAGAAATAACCCTGGTAAAATTAAATTCCAATCATTTGTGTTTTGATTACATCCCTTTGTGTTGTCAATGAATATTTTTTTTCATTAAATTTTCGACAAATAAATCTATCTTCCTAAAGATTTACAAATGAATATCAACAGATGAAAGCTTTGGTTCTTTGGTTGGTTCTTTGGTTATGGAAGGCCCCAGGTATCACTGCAAACGAATTAAAATCCAAAATTGCTCAACAGCCCGTGCCAGCGTAATCATCCGGATTAATATCTTATCTCCCAAACAAAGAAAGGTAACTGTAGTCCCCATCGTTGCAGTCTCAGCACACGCCAAAAGACATAAGGCGAAACCGCGCAGAAATTGAACACAGCCAACTGTTCACAGTCATACGATATCATCATTCATCGTAAACAATTTGAATATCGAAACATGATCAAAACGGATGAGACACACAGCTCACGGTGTGCACAGAGCACTTAACTCAGTAGATCCTGCAACAAGCCGGACTTGGAATATGATGAAAATGCAACAACGAACACTTTTCATACATAGCCTTCAATGATTCCTGCCGCCTATCCACCATATACCGGAAGTTCATGTCCTCCTGAAAATGATGATCGCCATATTTTATTTAAAATGTAGAGCGCTTGATGATGTTAGGCAATCGTTGTTGACTCCAATTCCGAACATATAGACACACAGTTAGTCGTCAGATTATCCCCGTCGCACATCAAACAGACCGTAAGATAAGCGTATGGCCGGTCTAGGGATATACAATGAGCCATTACGATGACGTAGCACACACAACAACGTCTGCGCCCTTTAGATTCCTGATTACTCTAGTGAATGCAGCCTACGACGAACAAACCACGGTTCAAATTCCCTAAAGAGATAAAACTGCGGCTGACGAAGCAGTTCACATTAATGAGAACATATAAATAACTTGCCTCAAGCAATTCCAACAACGGTCATGAGCAGCACCAATGTGACGTAAAGCGCAGATCAAGTCTAGACGGTTGAAGGTCGCATTCACAACACTTGATTTGTCAAAAAGGAATATTGCCGGTGTACGACTCCGCTTTATCGGCGCAGATGTATAAAGTAGAACATCATTTCGACTTTAACGCAGAAAAGTGCAATGGAGAACCGAAATTAATCAGACTCCGAATGCACTTTCTGCAGCGATCGAGAGAACGTGAACAAGTTCCACCATCTTAGAAACGGAAGTCCAGACTAAAGCTATGTCATAAATAAAGATAACACTCACAACCTACGGGTGGATATGAAAGTTGGAGGAATAGACCCCGAGACAGTTCAGAGAAACAAATACCTTGGACATACTATAACCAGTGAAGAGAAATGTAAAACTGAGATAAACAGAAAAATAGGAATGGCAAAAAGTAATTTAAGTGCCGTGAAAAATATAATGACATTCAAACAAATAACACAGAGCTTAAAACTAAGAATAGCAAAATGTTATATCTTCTCAACATTCCTGTATGGTGCAGAAACATGGACATTAGATAAGAAAACAGAACAGAAAATTGAAGCTTTTGAAATGCAGATTTATAGAAGAATAAAAACAATTGGTTGAAAAGAAAAGGAAAGAAGAAAAAAATAATGAAGTCTTAAAACAACTAAAAATGAAAAGAGAACTGCTAAATACAATTCAAACAAGACAAATGCGATTTTTGGGCCATGTTAAAAGACACAGGAACCTACTAAAAGTAATCTTGGAAGTGAAAATACAAGGTAAAAGAGGCAGAGGCAGACCAAGACAAATAACATCAAAAGATGGACAAGTCAACCTACACCATCAAGCAAGAGACAGAGCGGAATGGCGCTACATAGTAGCCAACCTGCGATGCGGAGACGGCACTCAGTGATCAATGAAAAATATCCAGTTAGTGTAAATACTAAAGTCAATTGTAAATATAATTTAGATGAAATAAATATAGAGACGACGGCAAAATAGATTTTAGAAATTACTTAGAAAGAAAGAATGTACGAAGTTAGTGACAACGGTCGATTTCAAAGGGCGAGCGATTTCGGGAAGGAAATCAGGAAGATGAGACAAAGAAACAACAAAAGAAGTCTTTCTCATTATTGTCTCAGATATTGACTACTGTTCTGTGCTGTTTAATTCTACCGTCTGGGTGGTAGTTGACTGCCCGCTCATCTTTTTGATGATACCAGTAAGATTTAGCGGTGAATTCCCTCGGAATTATTTGCCCTGTTCTGCCGGTTGTCCTCAATCATTTACGGCTTTAGTCGAAACGTTGGTGTGAGTCTTGTTGTGTCCAATTTATTTTGTTTACAGCCGTTCATATTAGCCGTTCAAATCAGCCGTTCAAATCAGCCGTTCAAATCAGCCGAAGGTTCCCAAAGACACTTACCCACGATAGTGACATTTGAGAACCTGAAGTAACCTCCCCCCCCCACCCACCACGCTACATTAATACATTATATCTATATCGGGGAAGATTTGTTTCTATTTAATTCAGCATAGTGATCGAGAGGAGCACTTCGTGGCGGCTGCCCTGGGCATGCGACCTCCATTCTCCGATCATACAGGAAGTCCCCACCAACGCCCCAGAGTGGGAAAAGTCGTAAATATTTGATGGTTTCCATGTGTTCAATTGTTTGGTTTGTAGTTTGATTGTTTGAGATCCAAAACATTTCCACACACGCGCGCGCGCACACCACACACACACACACTCAAATGATAAACACACTTATCTAACCAGAAGCAAAATGCTACATTACGTCATGTCTAGAAATAGAAAATGTCCATTTTATGCCTCTCCTTAATATATATATCCATTATCCGAACTATCCTGGATACAATTAAAGAAAGAAAGAACAAGAAAAATACAGACATAAATAAAAAGCAAAACAAGAAGTAATAAAACCAAGACACAGGAAGCTTACACAGAGGTGAACAAAGTGAGAAGATGCATTAAAAGGATAAGAGGAAATATATAGATGAACTAGCTAAAGAGGCAGAAGAAACAGCAAATAAAGGGAATATGAAAGAGCTGTACAACAGCACAAAGAAATTAAGTGGAAAATACAAACAGATCAATGCTCTTATTAAAAATAAGAAAGGAAATCTGCTTAGTAATATAAGGGAACAAATGGAGAGATGGAAAGAGCAATTTGAAGAACTTTTGAAATTTAAATTTGAATTAAAAAATTGTAAAGCCACAGGACAAGATGAAATTCCTTCGGAAGCCATGAAAGCAGATATTAACACCTCTACCAAGATGCTACATAATCTATTAGATAAAATTTGGGAGAGGGAAGAAATACCTAAAGACTGGAAAGAAGGTTATATGATCAAACTACTAAAGAAAGGAAGTTTACAGGAGTGCACAAATTATAAATTATAGGGGAATTATGCAACTATCATGCCAGGAAAAATATTAGGCAGAATCATTCTGGAGAGAGTAAAAGAGGCCATAGAGAAAAATTTGAGAGATGAACAAGCAGGTTTTAGGAAGAACAGATCATGTGCTGATCAAATAACTACTCTATGTATAATAGTTGAACAAAGTTTAGAACTAAAATCCCCACTTTATATTGGATTCATAGATTACGAAAAGGCATTTGATAGTGTAGACAGAAGAATGCTTTAGAAGTTGCTGAGTTATTACGTAACCCCCATAAAGTTTATTAACCTGATTAAAAACAATGTATGAAGGAACGAAATGTAGTGTGGTGCATGAAGGGCAGCTTACAGAAGCATTTGAAATAAGAACATGAGTAAGGCAGGGATGCCTTCTGTCTCCATTTCTTTTTCTACTGGCCATAGACTGGATTATGAAAATAATGGAAGAACAACAGAAATGGAATCCAGTATTAACTGACCAAGCAACTTAATGATTTAGACTTTGCTGATGACATAGCTCTCCTATCACACAGCCATCAACAGATGCAGGATAAAATGAATATACTTGATGAAAGATCACAACAGATAGGACTGAAAATTAATAGAGTATGAGAATTAATGCAGTTGGCAATAATCAAATAAAATTAGGAGAAATACCTCTACTAGACGTACAATCTTACATATATCTGGACAGTAATATAGATAAATAGGGAGGAACAGAAAATGATACCAAAATAAGGATATCAAAAGCAAGAGGAGCTTTTGTTGCACTGGGAAACATATGGAAGTCCAAAGAAATGAGGTTAAATACAAAAATAAAAATGTTCAAAACCAATGATAAGGCGGTTCTATTATATGGCTGTGAAACATGGAGAACAAAAAAATGACAATCATGAAGATACATACTTTCATTAATAGATGCTTACGCAGAATAAAAGGATGGAAATGGCAGGACAAAATCACTAACATAGAATTATGGAAATGTACCAGTCAAATATCAGTGGATAAAGAGATACAGCGACGACGATGGCGCTGGATAGGACACACACTGTCTAAGCCAACTGAGAGTATTACACAACAGGCCCTTTTTTGGAATCCCCAGGGGAAAAGACAAAGAGGAAGACCAAGGAATTCTTGGAGAAGAGAGATAGAAGCAGAGATGAAGATGATGGGAAGACATGGAATGATCTTAAAAGAAGGCAAGAAACAGAATGAGTTGGACAGTGTTTGTTGAAGACCTATGCTCCACAGTGAGCTGAAAGTGTTTGTTGAAGACCTATGCTCCACAGAGAGCTGAAAGTGTTTGTTGAAGACCTATGCTCCACAGAGAGCTGAAAGTGTTTGTTGAAGACCTATGCTCCACAGTGAGCTGAAAGTGTTTGTTGAAGACCTATGCTCCACTGGGAGCTGAAAGTGTTTGTTGAAGACCTATGCTCCATTGGGAGCTGAAAGTGTTTTGTTGAAGACCTATGCTCCACTGGAGCTGAAAGTGTTTGTTGAAGACCTATGCTCCACTGGGAGCTGAAAGTGTTTGTTGAAGACCTATGCTCCACAGAGAGCTGAAAGTGTTTGTTGAAGACCTATGCTCCACAGAGAGCTGAAAGTGTTTGTTGAAGACCTATGCTCCACAGGGAGCTGAAAGTGTTTGTTGAAGACCTATGCTCCACAGGGAGCTGAAAGTGTTTGTTGAAGACCTATGCTCCACAGGGAGCTGAAAGTGTTTGTTCAAGACCTATGCTCCACTGGGAGCTGAAAGTGTTTGTTGAAGACCTATGCTCCACAGGGAGCTGAAAGTGTTTGTTCAAGACCTATGCTCCACAGGGGGCTGAAAGTGTTTGTTGAAGACCTATGCTCCAAAGGGGCTGAAAGTGTTTGTTGAAGACCTATGCTCCACAGGGAGCTGAAAGTGTTTGTTGAAGACCTATGCTCCACAGGGAGCTGAAAGTGTTTGTTGAAGACCTATGCTCCACAGGGAGCTGAAAGTGTTTGTTGAAGACCTATGCTCCACAGGGAGCTGAAAGTGTTTGTTGAAGACCTATGCTCCACAGGGGGCTGAAAGTGTTTGTTGAAGACCTATGCTCCACAGGGAACTGAAAGTGTTTGTTGAAGACCTATGCTCCACAGGAGCTGAAAGTGTTTGTTGAAGACCTATGCTCCACAGGGAGCTGAAAGTGTTTGTTGAAGACCTATGATCCACAGGGAGCTGAAAGTGTTTGTTGAAGACCTATGCTCCACAGGGAGCTGAAAGTGTTTGTTGAAGACCTATGCTCCACAGGGAGCTGAAAGTGTTTGTTGAAGACCTATGCTCCACAGGGAGCTGAAAGTGTTTGTTGAAGACCTATGCTCCACAGGGAGCTGAAAGTGTTTGTTGAAGACCTATGCTCCACAGAGAGCTGAAAGTGTTTGTTGAAGACCTATGCTCCACAGGGATCTGAAAGTGTTTGTTGAAGACCTATGCTCCACAGGGAGCTGAAAGTGTTTGTTGAAGACATATGCTCCACAGGAGCTGAAAGTGTTTGTTGAAGACCTATGCTCCACAGGGAGCTGAAAGTGTTTGTTGAAGACCTATGCTCCACAGGGAGCTGAAAGTGTTTGTTGAAGACCTATGCTCCACAGGGAGCTGAAAGTGTTTGTTGAAGACCTATGCTCCACAGGGAGCTGAAAGTGTTTGTTGAAGACCTATGCTCCACAGGGAGCTGAAAGTGTTTGTTGAAGACCTATGCTCCACAGGGAGCTGAAAGTGTTTGTTGAAGACCTATGCTCCACAGGGAGCTGAAAGTGTTTGTTGAAGACCTATGCTCCACAGGGAGCTGAAAGTGTTTGTTGAAGACCTATGCTCCACAGAGAGCTGAAAGTGTTTGTTGAAGACCTATGCACCACAGGGAGCTGAAAGTGTTTGTTGAAGACCTATGCTCCACAGGGAGCTGAAAGTGTTTGTTGAAGACCTATGCTCCACAGAGAGCTGAAAGTGTTTGTTGAAGACCTATGCTCCACAGGGAGCTGAAAGTGTTTGTTGAAGACCTATGCTCCACAGGGAGCTGAAAGTGTTTGTTGAAGACCTATGCTCCACAGGGAGCTGAAAGTGTTTGTTGAAGACCTATGCTCCACAGAGAGCTGAAAGTGTTTGTTGAAGACCTATGCTCCACAGGGAGCTGAAAGTGTTCGTTGAAGACCTATGCTCCACAGGAGCTGAAAGTGTTTGTTGAAGACCTATGCTCCACAGAGAGCTGAAAGTGTTTGTTGAAGACCTATGCTCCACAGGGAGCTGAAAGTATTTGTTGAAGACCTATGCTCCACAGGGAGCTGAAAGTGTTTGTTGAAGACCTATGCTCCACAGGGAGCTGAAAGTGTTTGTTGAAGAACTATGCTCCACAGAGAGCTGAAAGTGTTTGTTGAAGACCTATGCTCCACAGGGAGCTGAAAGTGTTTGTTGAAGACCTATGCTCCACTGGGAGCTGAAAGTGTTTGTTGAAGACCTATGCTCCACAGGGAGCTGAAAGTGTTTGTTGAAGACCTATGCTCCACAGGGAGCTGAAAGTGTTTGTTGAAGACATATGCTCCACTGGGAGCTGAAAGTGTTTGTTGAAGACCTATGCTCCACAGGGAGCTGAAAGTGTTTGTTGAAGACCTATGCTCCACTGGGAGCTGAAAGTGTTTGCTGAAGACCTATGCTCCACAGGGAGCTGAAAGTGTTTGTTGAAGACCTATGCTCCACAGGGAGCTGAAAGTGTTTGTTGAAGACCTATGCTCCACAGGGAGCTGAAAGTGTTTGTTGAAGACCTATGCTCCACAGGGAGCTGAAAGTGTTTGTTGAAGACCTATGCTCCACAGGGAGCTGAAAGTGTTTGTTGAAGACCTATGCTCCACAGGGAGCTGAAAGTGTTTGTTGAAGACATATGCTCCACAGGGAGCTGAAAGTGTTTGTTGAAGACCTATGCTCCACAGGGAGCTGAAAGTGTTTGTTGAAGACCTATGCTCCACAGGGAGCTGAAAGTGTTTGTTGAAGACCTATGCTCCACAGGGAGCTGAAAGTGTTTGTTGAAGACCTATGCTCCACAGAGAGCAGAAAGTGTTTGTTGAAGACCTATGCTCCACAGAGAGCAGAAAGTGTTTGTTGAAGACCTATGCTCCACAGGGAGCTGAAAGTGTTTGTTGAAGACCTATGCTCCACAGGGAGCTGAAAGTGTTTGTTAAAGACCTATGCTCCACAGGGAGCTGAAAGTGTTTGTTGAAGACCTATGCTCCACAGAGAGCAGAAAGTGTTTGTTGAAGACCTATGCTCCACAGGGAGCTGAAAGTGTTTGTTGAAGACCTATGCTCCACAGGGAGCTGAAAGTGTTTGTTGAAGACCTATGCTCCACAATGAGCTGAAAGTGTTTGTTGAAGACCTATGCTCCACAGGGAGCTGAAAGTGTTTGTTGAAGACCTATGCTCCACAGGGAGCTGAAAGTGTTTGTTGAAGACCTATGCTCCACAGGGAGCTGAAAGTGTTTGTTGAAGACCTATGCTCCACAGGGAGCTGAAAGTGTTTGTTGAAGACCTATGCTCCCCAGGGAGCTGAAAGTGTTTGTTGAAGACCTATGCTCCACAGGGAGCTGAAAGTGTTTGTTGAAGACCTATGCTCCACAGGGAGCTGAAAGTGTTTGTTGAAGACCTATGCTCCACAGGGAGCTGAAAGTGTTTGTTGAAGACCTATGCTCCACAGGGAGCTGAAAGTGTTTGTTGAAGACCTATGCTCCCCAGGGAGCTGAAAGTGTTTGTTGAAGACCTATGCTCCACAGGGAGCTGAAAGTGTTTGTTGAAGACCTATGCTCCACAGGGAGCTGAAAGTGTTTGTTGAAGACCTATGCTCCACAGGGAGCTGAAAGTGTTTGTTGAAAACCTATGCTCCACAGGGAGCTGAAAGTGTTTGTTGAAGACCTATGCTCCACTGGGAGCTGAAAGTGTTTGTTGAAGACCTATGCTCCATTGGGAGCTGAAAGTGTTTGTTGAAGACCTATGCTCCACTGGGAGCTGAAAGTGTTTGTTGAAGACCTATGCTCCACTGGGAGCTGAAAGTGTTTGTTGAAGACCTATGCTCCACAGAGAGCTGAAAGTGTTTGTTGAAGACCTATGCTCCACAGAGAGCTGAAAGTGTTTGTTGAAGACCTATGCTCCACAGGGAGCTGAAAGTGTTTGTTGAAGACCTATGCTCCACAGGGAGCTGAAAGTGTTTGTTGAAGACCTATGCTCCACAGGGAGCTGAAAGTGATTGTTCAAGACCTATGCTCCACTGGGAGCTGAAAGTGTTTGTTGAAGACCTATGCTCCACAGGGAGCTGAAAGTGTTTGTTCAGACCTATGCTCCACAGGGGGCTGAAAGTGTTTGTTGAAGACCTATGCTCCACAGGGGGCTGAAAGTGTTTGTTGAAGACCTATGCTCCACAGGGAGCTGAAAGTGTTTGTTGAAGACCTATGCTCCACAGGGAGCTGAAAGTGTTTGTTGAAGACCTATGCTCCACAGGGAGCTGAAAGTGTTTGTTGAAGACCTATGCTCCACAGGGAGCTGAAAGTGTTTGTTGAAGACCTATGCTCCACAGGGGCTGAAAGTGTTTGTTGAAGACCTATGCTCCACAGGGAACTGAAAGTGTTTGTTGAAGACCTATGCTCCACAGGGAGCTGAAAGTGTTTGTTGAAGACCTATGCTCCACAGGGAGCTGAAAGTGTTTGTTGAAGACCTATGATCCACAGGGAGCTGAAAGTGTTTGTTGAAGACCTATGCTCCACAGGGAGCTGAAAGTGTTTGTTGAAGACCTATGCTCCACAGGGAGCTGAAAGTGTTTGTTGAAGACCTATGCTCCACAGGGAGCTGAAAGTGTTTGTTGAAGACCTATGCTCCACAGGGAGCTGAAAGTGTTTGTTGAAGACCTATGCTCCACAGGGAGCTGAAAGTGTTTGTTGAAGACCTATGCTCCACAGGGATCTGAAAGTGTTTGTTGAAGACCTATGCTCCACAGGGAGCTGAAAGTGTTTGTTGAAGACCTATGCTCCATAGAGAGCTGAAAGTGTTTGTTGAAGACCTATGCTCCACAGGAGCTGAAAGTGTTTGTTGAAGACCTAGCTCCACAGGGAGCTGAAAGTGTTTGTTGAAGACCTATGCTCCACAGGGAGCTGAAAGTGTTTGTTGAAGACCTATGCTCCACAGGGAGCTGAAAGTGTTTGTTGAAGACCTATGCTCCACAGGGAGCTGAAAGTGTTTGTTGAAGACCTATGCTCCACAGGGAGCTGAAAGTGTTTGTTGAAGACCTATGCTCCACAGGGAGCTGAAAGTGTTTGTTGAAGACCTATGCTCCACAGGGAGCTGAAAGTGTTTGTTGAAGACCTATGCTCCACAGAGAGCTGAAAGTGTTTGTTGAAGACCTATGCACCACAGGGAGCTGAAAGTGTTTGTTGAAGACCTATGCTCCACTGGGAGCTGAAAGTGTTTGTTGAAGACCTATGCTCCACAGAGAGCTGAAAGTGTTTGTTGAAGACCTATGCTCCACAGGGAGCTGAAAGTGTTTGTTGAAGACCTATGCTCCACAGGGAGCTGAAAGTGTTTGTTGAAGACCTATGCTCCACAGGGAGCTGAAAGTGTTTGTTGAAGACCTATGCTCCACAGAGAGCTGAAAGTGTTTGTTGAAGACCTATGCTCCACAGGGAGCTGAAAGTGTTCGTTGAAGACCTATGCTCCACAGGGAGCTGAAAGTGTTTGTTGAAGACCTATGCTCCACAGAGAGCTGAAAGTGTTTGTTGAAGACCTATGCTCCACAGGGAGCTGAAAGTATTTGTTGAAGACCTATGCTCCACAGGGAGCTGAAAGTGTTTGTTGAAGACCTATGCTCCACAGGGAGCTGAAAGTGTTTGTTGAAGAACTATGCTCCACAGAGAGCTGAAAGTGTTTGTTGAAGACCTATGCTCCACAGGGAGCTGAAAGTGTTTGTTGAAGACCTATGCTCCACTGGGAGCTGAAAGTGTTTGTTGAAGACCTATGCTCCACAGGGAGCTGAAAGTGTTTGTTGAAGACCTATGCTCCACAGGGAGCTGAAAGTGTTTGTTGAAGACATATGCTCCACTGGGAGCTGAAAGTGTTTGTTGAAGACCTATGCTCCACAGGGAGCTGAAAGTGTTTGTTGAAGACCTATGCTCCACTGGGAGCTGAAAGTGTTTGCTGAAGACCTATGCTCCACAGGGAGCTGAAAGTGTTTGTTGAAGACCTATGCTCCACAGGGAGCTGAAAGTGTTTGTTGAAGACCTATGCTCCACAGGGAGCTGAAAGTGTTTGTTGAAGACCTATGCTCCACAGGGAGCTGAAAGTGTTTGTTGAAGACCTATGCTCCACAGGGAGCTGAAAGTGTTTGTTGAAGACCTATGCTCCACAGAGAGCTGAAAGTGTTTGTTGAAGACCTATGCTCCACAGGGAGCTGAAAGTGTTCGTTGAAGACCTATGCTCCACAGGGAGCTGAAAGTGTTTGTTGAAGACCTATGCTCCACAGAGAGCTGAAAGTGTTTGTTGAAGACCTATGCTCCACAGGGAGCTGAAAGTATTTGTTGAAGACCTATGCTCCACAGGGAGCTGAAAGTGTTTGTTGAAGACCTATGCTCCACAGGGAGCTGAAAGTGTTTGTTGAAGAACTATGCTCCACAGAGAGCTGAAAGTGTTTGTTGAAGACCTATGCTCCACAGGGAGCTGAAAGTGTTTGTTGAAGACCTATGCTCCACTGGGAGCTGAAAGTGTTTGTTGAAGACCTATGCTCCACAGGGAGCTGAAAGTGTTTGTTGAAGACCTATGCTCCACAGGGAGCTGAAAGTGTTTGTTGAAGACATATGCTCCACTGGGAGCTGAAAAGTGTTTGTTGAAGACCTATGCTCCACAGGGAGCTGAAAGTGTTTGTTGAAGACCTATGCTCCACTGGGAGCTGAAAGTGTTTGCTGAAGACCTATGCTCCACAGGGAGCTGAAAGTGTTTGTTGAAGACCTATGCTCCACAGGGAGCTGAAAGTGTTTGTTGAAGACCTATGCTCCACAGGGAGCTGAAAGTGTTTGTTGAAGACCTATGCTCCACAGGGAGCTGAAAGTGTTTGTTGAAGACCTATGCTCCACAGGGAGCTGAAAGTGTTTGTTGAAGACCTATGCTCCACAGGGAGCTGAAAGTGTTTGTTGAAGACATATGCTCCACAGGGATCTGAAAGTGTTTGTTGAAGACCTATGCTCCACAGGGAGCTGAAAGTGTTTGTTGAAGACCTATGCTCCACAGGGAGCTGAAAGTGTTTGTTGAAGACCTATGCTCCACAGGGAGCTGAAAGTGTTTGTTGAAGACCTATGCTCCACAGAGAGCAGAAAGTGTTTGTTGAAGACCTATGCTCCACAGAGAGCAGAAAGTGTTTGTTGAAGACCTATGCTCCACAGGAGCTGAAAGTGTTTGTTGAAGACCTATGCTCCACAGGGAGCTGAAAGTGTTTGTTGAAGACCTATGCTCCACAGGGAGCTGAAAGTGTTTGTTGAAGACCTATGCTCCACAGGGAGCTGAAAGTGTTTGTTGAAGACCTATGCTCCCCAGGAGCTGAAAGTGTTTGTTGAAGACCTATGCTCCACAGGGAGCTGAAAGTGTTTGTTGAAGACCTATGCTCCACAGGGAGCTGAAAGTGTTTGTTGAAGACCTATGCTCCACAGTGAGCTGAAAGTGTTTGTTGAAAACCTATGCTCCACAGGGAGCTGAAAGTGTTTGTTGAAGACCTATGCTCCACTGGGAGCTGAAAGTGTTTGTTGAAGACCTATGCTCCATTGGGAGCTGAAAGTGTTTGTTGAAGACCTATGCTCCACTGGGAGCTGAAAGTGTTTGTTGAAGACCTATGCTCCACTGGGAGCTGAAAGTGTTTGTTGAAGACCTATGCTCCACAGAGAGCTGAAAGTGTTTGTTGAAGACCTATGCTCCACAGAGAGCTGAAAGTGTTTGTTGAAGACCTATGCTCCACAGAGAGCTGAAAGTGTTTGTTGAAGACCTATGCTCCACAGGGAGCTGAAAGTGTTTGTTGAAGACCTATGCTCCACAGGGAGCTGAAAGTGTTTGTTCAAGACCTATGCTCCACTGGGAGCTGAAAGTGTTTGTTGAAGACCTATGCTCCACAGGGAGCTGAAAGTGTTTGTTCAAGACCTATGCTCAACAGGGGGCTGAAAGTGTTTGTTGAAGACCTATGCTCCAAAGGGGCTGAAAGTGTTTGTTGAAGACCTATGCTCCACAGGGAGCTGAAAGTGTTTGTTGAAGACCTATGCTCCACAGGGAGCTGAAAGTGTTTGTTGAAGACCTATGCTCCACAGGAGCTGAAAGTGTTTGTTGAAGACCTATGCTCCACAGGGAGCTGAAAGTGTTTGTTGAAGACCTATGCTCCACAGGGGGCTGAAAGTGTTTGTTGAAGACCTATGCTCCACAGGAACTGAAAGTGTTTGTTGAAGACCTATGCTCCACAGGGAGCTGAAAGTGTTTGTTGAAGACCTATGCTCCACAGGGAGCTGAAAGTGTTTGTTGAAGACCTATGATCCACAGGGAGCTGAAAGTGTTTGTTGAAGACCTATGCTCCACAGGGAGCTGAAAGTGTTTGTTGAAGACCTATGCTCCACAGGGAGCTGAAAGTGTTTGTTGAAGACCTATGCTCCACAGGGAGCTGAAAGTGTTTGTTGAAGACCTATGCTCCACAGGGAGCTGAAAGTGTTTGTTGAAGACCTATGCTCCACAGAGAGCTGAAAGTGTTTGTTGAAGACCTATGCTCCACAGGGATCTGAAAGTGTTTGTTGAAGACCTATGCTCCACAGGGAGCTGAAAGTGTTTGTTGAAGACCTATGCTCCACAGGGAGCTGAAAGTGTTTGTTGAAGACCTATGCTCCACAGGGAGCTGAAAGTGTTTGTTGAAGACCTATGCTCCACAGGGAGCTGAAAGTGTTTGTTGAAGACCTATGCTCCACAGGGAGCTGAAAGTGTTTGTTGAAGACCTATGCTCCACAGGGAGCTGAAAGTGTTTGTTGAAGACCTATGCTCCACAGGGAGCTGAAAGTGTTTGTTGAAGACCTATGCTCCACAGGGAGCTGAAAGTGTTTGTTGAAGACCTATGCTCCACAGGGAGCTGAAAGTGTTTGTTGAAGACCTATGCACCACAGGGAGCTGAAAGTGTTTGTTGAAGACCTATGCTCCACAGGGAGCTGAAAGTGTTTGTTGAAGACCTATGCTCCACAGAGAGCTGAAAGTGTTTGTTGAAGACCTATGCTCCACAGGGAGCTGAAAGTGTTTGTTGAAGACCTATGCTCCACAGGGAGCTGAAAGTGTTTGTTGAAGACCTATGCTCCACAGAGAGCTGAAAGTGTTTGTTGAAGACCTATGCTCCACAGGGAGCTGAAAGTGTTCGTTGAAGACCTATGCTCCACAGGGAGCTGAAAGTGTTTGTTGAAGACCTATGCTCCACAGAGAGCTGAAAGTGTTTGTTGAAGACCTATGCTCCACAGGGAGCTGAAAGTATTTGTTGAAGACCTATGCTCCACAGGGAGCTGAAAGTGTTTGTTGAAGACCTATGCTCCACAGGGAGCTGAAAGTGTTTGTTGAAGAACTATGCTCCACAGAGAGCTGAAAGTGTTTGTTGAAGACCTATGCTCCACAGGGAGCTGAAAGTGTTTGTTGAAGACCTATGCTCCACTTGGAGCTGAAAGTGTTTGTTGAAGACCTATGCTCCACAGGGAGCTGAAAGTGTTTGTTGAAGACCTATGCTCCACAGGGAGCTGAAAGTGTTTGTTGAAGACATATGCTCCACTGGGAGCTGAAAGTGTTTGTTGAAGACCTATGCTCCACAGGGAGCTGAAAGTGTTTGTTGAAGACCTATGCTCCACTGGGAGCTGAAAGTGTTTGCTGAAGACCTATGCTCCACAGGGAGCTGAAAGTGTTTGTTGAAGACCTATGCTCCACAGGGAGCTGAAAGTGTTTGTTGAAGACCTATGCTCCACAGGGAGCTGAAAGTGTTTGTTGAAGACCTATGCTCCACAGGGAGCTGAAAGTGTTTGTTGAAGACCTATGCTCCACAGGGAGCTGAAAGTGTTTGTTGAAGACCTATGCTCCACAGGGAGCTGAAAGTGTTTGTTGAAGACATATGCTCCACAGGGAGCTGAAAGTGTTTGTTGAAGACCTATGCTCCACAGGGAGCTGAAAGTGTTTGTTGAAGACCTATGCTCCACAGGGAGCTGAAAGTGTTTGTTGAAGACCTATGCTCCACAGGGAGCTGAAAGTGTTTGTTGAAGACCTATGCTCCACAGAGAGCAGAAAGTGTTTGTTGAAGACCTATGCTCCACAGAGAGCAGAAAGTGTTTGTTGAAGACCTATGCTCCACAGGGAGCTGAAAGTGTTTGTTGAAGACCTATGCTCCACAGGGAGCTGAAAGTGTTTGTTGAAGACCTATGCTCCACAGGGAGCTGAAAGTGTTTGTTGAAGACCTATGCTCCACAGAGAGCAGAAAGTGTTTGTTGAAGACCTATGCTCCACAGGGAGCTGAAAGTGTTTGTTGAAGACCTATGCTCCACAGGGAGCTGAAAGTGTTTGTTGAAGACCTATGCTCCACAATGAGCTGAAAGTGTTTGTTGAAGACCTATGCTCCACAGGGAGCTGAAAGTGTTTGTTGAAGACCTATGCTCCACAGGGAGCTGAAAGTGTTTGTTGAAGACCTATGCTCCACAGGGAGCTGAAAGTGTTTGTTGAAGACCTATGCTCCACAGGGAGCTGAAAGTGTTTGTTGAAGACCTATGCTCCCCAGGGAGCTGAAAGTGTTTGTTGAAGACCTATGCTCCACAGGGAGCTGAAAGTGTTTGTTGAAGACCTATGCTCCACAGGGAGCTGAAAGTGTTTGTTGAAGACCTATGCTCCACAGGGAGCTGAAAGTGTTTGTTGAAAACCTATGCTCCACAGGGAGCTGAAAGTGTTTGTTGAAGACCTATGCTCCACAGGGAGCTGAAAGTGTTTGTTGAAGACCTATGCTCCACAGGGAGCTGAAAGTGTTTGTTGAAGACCTATGCTCCACAGGGAGCTGAAAGTGTTTGTTGAAGACCTATGCTCCACAGGGAGCTGAAAGTGTTTGTTGAAGACCTATGCTCCACAGGGAGCTGAAAGTGTTTGTTGAAGACCTATGCTCCACAGGGAGCTGAAAGTGTTTGTTGAAGACCTATGCTCCACAGGGAGCTGAAAGTGTTTGTTGAAGACCTATGCTCCACAGGGAGCTGAAAGTGTTTGTTGAAGACCTATGCTCCACAGGGAGCTGAAAGTGTTTGTTGAAGACCTATGCTCCACAGGGAGCTGAAAGTGTTTGTTGAAGACCTATGCTCCACAGGGAACTGAAAGTGTTTGTTGAAGACCTATGCTCCACAGGGAGCTGAAAGTGTTTGTTGAAGACCTATGCTCCATAGGGAGCTGAAAGGATGAAGAATCCGAACTATCCATCCACTTTTACCGCTGCCCCTATCCAACCACCCACACACCCAACCACCCACACACCCAACCACCCACACACCCAACCACCCACACACCCATCCACCCACACACCCAACCACCCACACACCCAACCATCCACACATTCAACAACCCACACACCCAACCACCCACACATTCAACAACCCACACACCCAACCACCCACACACCCAACCACCCACACACCCAACCACCCACACACCCAACCACCCACACATTCAACAACCCACACACCCAACCAACCACACACCCAACCACCCACACACCCAACCACCCACACATTCAACAACCCACACACCCAACCACCCACACACCCACCACCCACACGCCCAACCACCCACACATTCAACAACCCACACACCCTACCACCCACACACCCAACCACCCACACACCCAACCACCCACACATTCAACAACCCACACACCCAACCACCCACACATTCAACAACCCACACACCCAACCACCCACACATTCAACAACCCACACACCCAACCACCCACACATTCAACAACCCACACACCCAACCACCCACACATTCAACAACCCACACACCCAACCACCCACACATTCAACAACCCACACACCCAACCACCCACACATTCAACAACCCACACACCCAACCACCCACACACCCAAGCACCCACACACCCAACCACCCACACATTCAACAACCCACACATCCAACAACCCACACACCCAACCACCCGCACATTCAACAACCCACACATCCAACCACCCACACATCCAACCACCCACACATCCAACCACCCACACATCCAACCACCCACACATCCAACCACCCACAAATCCAACCACCCATACATCCAAGACCAAATTCGTCTGTCACACAATTTAATCCACATATTTTATCTTTCTTTCCGTCTCTTTCTTTCTCTCTTTTTCTCCCTTTCTCTCCCTTTCTCTCTCTTTCACTCCCTCTCTGTCTTCCCCTCCCACTTTTTCTTTCCCCCTCTCTCTCGTTTCCTCCCTCTCTTTCACTCCCGCACTCTCTTTCTCTCCCTCTCTCTTTCTCTCCCTCTCTCTTTCTCTCCCTCTCTCTTTCTCTCCCTTTCTCTCTTGCTTTTGCTCTCGCTCTCTTTCTTTCCTTCTTTCTTTCTCTCCCTCTCTCTTTCTCTCCTTTCTCTCTTGCTTTTGCTCTAGCTCTCTCGTTTTCTCCCTCTATCTTTCCATCCATCTTTTTACCCCCTCCACTCTCTTTCTCTCCATCTCTTTCTCTTTCACTTTTTGTCTTTCTCTTTTCCTCCCTCTCTCCCTTTCTCTTTTCCTCCGTCTTTCTCTTTCTCTCCCTTTCTTTCAAATCCAAAAATGTGTACCCTCTCATATTTCACACACCACCGTCGTTCACTCCAAAACACCACAAAAGTATGAATTCAAGTTACGCCTAACCGCAACAGTACGACTCCAAGTTATGCCTGATCGCAAAAGTACGACTCCAAGTTACGCCTGATCGCAACAGTACGACTCCAAGTTACGCCTGATCGCAAAGTACGACTCCAAGTTGCGACTGATTGCAACAGTACGACTCCAAATTACGCCTGATCTCAACAGTACGACTCCAGTTACGCTTGATCGCAACAGTACGACTCCAAATTACGCCTGTTAGCAACAGTATGACTCCAAATTACGCCTGTTAGTAACAGTACGACTTCAAGTTACACCTGATCGCAACAGTACGACTCCAAATTACGCCTGTTAGCAACAGTACGACTCCAAATTACGCCTGTTAGTAACAGTACGACTCCAAATTACGCCTGTTAGCAACAGTACGACTCCAAATTACGCCTGTTAGTAACAGTACGACTTCAAGTTACACCTGATCGCAACAGTACGACTCCAAATTACGCCTGTTATTACAGTACGACTCCAAGTTACGCCTGTTAGTAACAGTACGACTCCAAGTTACGCCTGTTAGTAACAGTACGACTCCAAGTTACGCCTGTTAGTAACAGTACGACTCCAAGTTACGCCTGTTAGTAACAGTACGACTCCAAGTTACGCCTGTTAGTAACAGTACGACTCCAAGTTACGCTTGATCGCAACAGGAAAACGTTGGGGCCTCAACTTCACACAAATCTCCAAAGTGATCATCATCATCATCATCATCATCATCATCATCATCATTAT
This sequence comes from Megaustenia siamemsis, assembly GCA_032433765.1. Lineage (NCBI taxonomy): Eukaryota > Metazoa > Mollusca > Gastropoda > Stylommatophora > Ariophantidae > Megaustenia > Megaustenia siamemsis. Next base: position 13,288,925 of record JAVIAB010000091.1, on the reverse strand, counting down.
CATCATCATTATCATCATTATTATCATCATCATCATCATCATCATCATCGAGTACCGTCTCTGCATCGAAGATTGGCTACCATGGATCGCCATTCCACTCTGCTTCTTGCTTTGATGGTGCAGGTTGTCATAGATTGACTTGTCCATCTTTTGATGTCACGCGTCCAAAATGAATTTAAAAAATAATAAAAAATAAAACCCTCTCGTGGTAACTGAACCAAACGTTGACACTCGCTCACTGTCCCCCCTGTGTTCCACGCTCTCTACACACAAATGATCAGACTGACTTTCAACGTGTCAGGTCTCTCATACCGCCATCTGTTCTGTGACCTCCACCACTCAAGTAAACAGCCCGTGAACATGGCGTAATAACAACCGTGATTAAACCAAGTTATAATAAATTGATCCTATTGTGTTTCCGAGCTTCCAGTTACGTGTTTAATGTGTATAGCTTGTTACACCTGATGAAAGGCTTTTTTTACCGAAGTGTTGTAGTTTGTCTTGTCTTTCTACTAGTTCAGCTGCTCCATACGATTTTATGTTTAATGCATATGTTAATAAATAACAGGAACTTAGTTAAAGATGTTTTGCTTGAGAAATCAATATGTTCTACAGTCATTAACGTTTAGCGAATTTCAACCCGTAAGTAAAATATTTTATTATTACGTTTTTTATTATATATAAAGTAAAAAGGTAAATGAATTTAAATATTTGGGAACTTTGTTAACCTCAGATGGTAGATGTACAAAAGAGGTGAGATGCAGAATGGCTCAGGCAAAAGCAGCTTTCCAAAAAATGAGGAAGATACTGTGCAATCCATTTTTGACAATAGAAACAAGAAAAGAGTTCTTAAATGTTATGTTGAGCCAGTCTTAACATATGGATGTGAATCATGGATAATAGGACAACAGACAAGAAAATCACTGGAGTCTGTAGAAATGTGGTTTTACAGAAGAATGTTGAGAATACCATGGACAGATAAGAAGAGTAATGAAGATGTTCTGAGAGAGGTCAAAGCAAAAAGAGAGCTAATTTCCAATATTAGGAAGAAACAATCATCATTTTTTGGCCATGTAATGAGAAGAGAACAACTGGAATATATTGTAACAACTGGAAAAATTGAGGGACGAAGAGATAGAGGGAAGCAAAGAGAAAAGATACCAGGCAGCTTAAGAGAATGGCTTGACAGAAGGTCAACAACAGAAATGATAAATAACTGTCGAAATCGAAAGTTATGGAGAGACATGATCACCTACGCCAGCAGCACCGTACTTGATGATGATGATTCTTTATGTGTTACTTCGTGGTGTGTTTTATTTGAGAGCACATTTATTTGTGTAAACATACAAGCAGCAGTGTTTGATTTCATTAGTGCATGATCCATCATTATTCTACTTTGACAGTACTTGAGTCTCTTCCGATCATTCATGGATGTGTACTAGTTTCTGAAGTACTGTAAAACTGTGTATAGCGTTTCTTGTGATTCCATGGAGTGTACTGTTAAATGTTAACCCTGAGTTCACGACACTCCTTCGGATGAAAGAGATGGGAGCTAAGATGGGCGCAGCCAGAAACGAGAAACTTAGTGGCCGTGTAAGAAGACTTATCAACCAACATAGAACTGGAGTCGTCAGTCGCTGGACACTGGGGGACTTGCTGTGGAGGGGATCTGAGCACCTATGGACATGTTCGGGGTGCAATGATGATGACCCACAAATAACTCTATATCAATAATAGCTGTTAAATGAAGATTTGGATATATAGTACAGCAGCACAACATGGAACAGGCAAATAACTGCAGAGCTCCGGTAAAGCTGGTACAGGAGCAAGTAGTGGTGTGTAATGTACAACAGGCAGAGCAGGTAAGTAAAATTGCACATTTCCTTTCATAAATTATTTTTAATAAACTGTATAAGTCTGAAAAGCATATGAGTAATAGTGAGAATTAACACTGGCCGCATCACATACAAATGTGGAACCTTGCACGGTAATATGTGTGTGACATATATATACATATGGCCGTATATGCCATGATTACCCGCTAATTTCTGGTAATAAAACAACGTCCCCGACTTAAGATCTATTCCAGTGTGTCCAAGCCGGGTCTGTCTCCTTTATTGTTGGTGCGTTCCTAATTGGCTGGTATTTGTCCATTGCTAAATATCGCATTGTGAAACACGACATTTAGTAACCTGTTCATATTCATTCTTCTTCTTTCATTCCTATTTGCCTTTCATCGTCTTTTGCTTTAATGTTTGCCTGTGCTGCTGTTGTGTTTGTTAGTGTTTCTATTATTCTATCAATCCATCTTTATCGTGGTCGGCCCTTGGATCTGGTGTTCTCACAACGCATAGTGAAGGCTCGCTGTGTTGTGTTTTGATATTTCTTGCTTCTCAAGTGGTCAAACCATTTTATCTGTTGTTTCTTTATATATTCTACGGCGGGAATTATTCCTAGTTTTTTTCTCAGTTCTTCATTTCTGATCTTATCTCTCAGACTGTTTCATGTCATTCGTCTAACACATTTCATCTATGTTGTCGTTGGTTTTTCTTGTTTTAGTGCCCATTGGTAGAGCAACGTCGGGATGAAGATTGTATTGTATAGTGCCCGTTTTGCTTCAAGAGTTATTTGCTTGTTTGACAATAGTGGTGATAGCTGTCCAATCATTTGACAACCTTTACTGCATCTTGAGTCTATTTCTGCTTTTTTTGCGTATTGTATTTCATCAATAGATTTCCTAGATATTTAAATCCCTCCACTAGATTTAGTTGTCTGCCGTTCATCATTAAGTTGTTGTTCTGTTTTTTTCTTTTTTTTTTGCGATATTAATGACTTCCGTTTTGTTGGTGTTGATATTTATGTTGTTTCGAGTGCATGTGCAAATATGTTCATATCCTGTGTTGTCATAATAAAATATGTTTCATCAAACCGATCTTTCCTTTCATCATTCATCGATGTAAAGCTGTAAACTCTCATCGTTGTAAAGGTGTAAACTCTCATCGTTGTAAAGCTGTAAATTCTCATCGTTGTAAAGGTGTAAACTCTCATCGTTGTAAAGCTGTAAACTTTCATAATTGTAAAGTTGTAAACTTTCATTACTGTAAAGCTGTAAACTGTCATCATTGTAAAGCTGTAAACTTTCATCATTGTAAAGCTGTAAACTTTCATCATTGTAAAGCTGTAAACTTTCATCATTGTATAGCTGTAAACTTTCATAATTGTAAAGCTGTAAACTTTCATCCTTGTATAGCTGTAAACTTTCATCATTGTAAAGCTGTAAACTTTCATCACTGTAAAGCTCTAAACTTTCATCGCTGTAAAGCTGCAAGCTTACATAATTGTTAAGTTCTAAACTTTCAGCATTGTAAAGCTGTAAACTTTAATCATTGTAAAGCTGTAAGCTTACATAATTATTAATTTCTAAACTTTCAGCATTGTAAAGCTGTAAACTTTCATTGTAAATTTGTAAACTTTCATCATTGTAAAGCTGTAAAATTTCTTCATTCTAAAGCTGTAAACTTTCATCATTGTAAAGCTGTAAACTTTCATTGTAAAGTTGTAAACTTTCTTCATTGTAAAGCTGTAAACTTTCATTGTAAATTTGTAAACTTTCATCATTGTAAAGCTATAAACTTTCATTGTAAAGTGGTAAACTTTCTTCATTGTAAAGCTGTAAACTTTCCTCATTGTAAAGCTGTAAACTTTCATTGTAAAGTTGTAAACTTTCTTCATTGTAAAGCTGTAAACTTTCATTGTAAAGCTGTAAACTTTCCTCATTGTAAAGCTGTAAACTTTCATTGCAAAGCTGTAAACTTTCTTCATTGTAAAGCTGTAAACTTTCATTGTAAAGTTGTAAACTTTCTTCATTGTAAAGCTCTAAACTTTCCTCATTGTAAAGCTGTAAACTTTCCTCATTGTAAAGCTGTAAACTTTCATTGTAAGGTTGTAAACTTTCCTCATTGTAAAGCTGTAAACTTTCCTCATTGTAAAGCTGTAAACTTTCATTGTAAGGTTGTAAACTTTCTTCATTGTAAAGTTGTAAACTTTCCTCATTTTAAAGCTGTAAACTTTCCTCATTGTAAAGCTGTAAACTTTCCTCATTGTAAAGTTGTAAACTTTCTTCATTGTAAAGCTGTAAACTTTCCTCATTGTAAAGCTGTAAACTTTCCTCATTGCAAAGCTGTAAACTTTCCTCATTGTAAAGCTGTAAATTTTCCTCATTGTAAAGTTGTAAACTTTCTTCATTGTAAAGCTGTAAACTTTCCTCATTGTAAAGCTGTAATTTTTCCTCATTGTAAAGTTGTAAACTTTCTTCATTGTAAACCTGTAAACTTTCCTCATTGTAAAGCTGTAAATTTTCCTCATTGTAAAGTTGTAAACTTTCTTCATTGTAAAGCTGTAAACTTTCCTCATTGTAAAGCTGTAAACTTTCATTGTAAGGTTGTAAACTTTCATCATTGTATGGTTGTAAACTTTCATCATTGTAAAGCTGTAAACTTTCCTCATTGTAAGGTTCTAAACTTTCATCATTGTAAAGTTGTAAATTTTCATCATTGTAAAACTGTAAACTTTCATCATTGTAAAGTTGTAAACTTTCATCATTGTAAAGCCGTAAACTTTCATCATTGTAAAGCTGTAAACTTTCCTCATTGTAAAGCTGTAAATTTTCCTCATTGTAAAGCTGTAAACTTTCCTCATTGTAAAGCTGTAAATTTTCCTCATTGTAAAGCTGTAAACTTTCCTCATTGTAAAGCTGTAAACTTTCATCACCTTAAAGCTGTAAACTTTCCTCATTGTAAAGCTGTAAACTTTCATCATTGTAAAGCTGTAAACTTTCCTCATTGTAAAGCTGTAAATTTTCCTCATTGTAAAGCTGTAAATTTTCCTCATTGTAAAGCTGTAAACTTTCCTCATTGTAAAGCTGTAAACTTTCATCACCTTAAAGCTGTAAACTTTCCTCATTGTAAAGCTGTAAACTTTCCTCATTGTAAAGCTGTAAACTTTCATCATTGTAAAGCTGTAAACTTTCCTCATTGTAAAGCTGTAAACTTTCCTCATTGTAAAGCTGTAAACTTTCCTCATTGTAAAGCCGTAAACATTTTGTTTATTGCGTCTGTGAATTCCAACTCTTCAATGTACCATGAACACCCTTCCAACAAATATCTCAACCCATTCGATCCGGCGTTGCATCTCTTTGTTGCTCCTAATGGATTAATTAGTTGTATCTCTTTGCTGCTCCTAATGGATTAATTAGTTGCATCTCTTTGCTGCTCCTAATGGATTAATTAGTTGTATCTCTTTGCTGCTCCTAATGGATTAATTAGTTGCATCTCTTTGCTGCTCCTAATGGATTAATTAGTTGCATCTCTTTGCTGCTCCTAATGGATTAATTAGTTGCATCTCTTTGCTGCTCCTAATGGATTAATTAGTTGCATCTCTTTGCTGCTCCTAATGGATTAATTAGTTGCATCTCTTTGCTGCTCCTAATGGATTAATTAGTTGCATCTCTTTGCTGCTCCTAATGGATTAATTAGTTGCATCTCTTTGCTGCTCCTAATGGATTAATTAGTTGCATCTCTTTGCTGCTCCTAATGGATTAATTAGTTGCATCTCTTTGCTGCTCCTAATGGATTAATTAGTTGCATCTCTTTGTTGCTCCTAATGGATTAATTAGTTGTATCTCTTTGTTGCTCCTAATGGATTAATTAGTTGTATCTCTTTGTTGCTCCTAATGGATTAATTAGTTGCATCTCTTTGTTGCTCCTAATGGATTAATTAGTTGTATCTCTTTGTTGCTCTTAATGGATTAATTAGTTGTATCTCTTTGTTGCTCTTAATGGATTAATTAGTTGTATCTCTTTGTTGCTCTTAATAGATTAATTAGTTGTATCTCTTTGTTGCTCTTAATGGATTAATTAGTTGTATCTCTTTGTTGCTCATAATGGATCACTTAAAAAGATAATGTCATTTGACACAATATTTCACTAAATTCCTCCCGCGCCCTTCTTTTCGCATCCCCAACAATTTAATACAAATATATTTTATGGCATACAGAGGTGGCTGAATGTATTGCTGACCATATTATTAGAAATATGCTAAAGGTAATAATATTAACACTATCACCGTGTGCCACAAACATCACACCACCAGCTTGTGTTCATTCATCGGTCTAAATAATCCATTTAGTTATCAGTCTGTAGAAGAATGTATCTAAAAATATGCAGCAAAATATTTGAAGTAAACTTATTAGCACTAATATTCATATTTCATCATCATCATCATCATCATCATCATCAAGTACTGGGCCTACTGGCGCAGGTGATCATGTCTCTCCACAACTTTCGATCTCGGCAGCTATTTATCATTTCTGTTGTTGACCTTCTGCCAAACCATTGTCTTAAGCTGGCTGTTATTTTTTCTCTGCTTCCCTCTATCTCATTCATATTGACGTGTTCTAAAAGTTTTACATCGAACCTGTTCTACTACTGGAGGTGATTCATGAACGATAAGTAAGACAACACAAAGAACACTAGAGGCAGCTGAGATGTGGCTTATCAGAAGAATGTTACGAATTCCATGGACAGCAAAAATCACAAATGATGAATGTTTAAAACGAGCTGGAGAAACCAGAAATAGCAAATTGATAAGGAAGAGACAATCTACATTTATTGTGCATGCCATGCTAAAAGACGACATTGAGGATACTATAACAACAGGCAGAATGGATGGAGAGCAGAACAGAGGAAAACAAGAGAAGAAATATTGAACAGCTTATCAAAATGGCTTAATAAAAGACCACCGACGGAAATACAAATATCTATAATGATATATAATTGTATAATATTTGTATAATGATGAATAATAATTATAATATTTGTATAATGATATATAATTGTATAATATTTGTATAATGATATATAATTGTATAATATTTGTATAATGATATATAATTGTATAATATTTGTATAATGATATATAATTGTATGGGAGCCGCGATAGCCCAGTGGTTAGTGAACTGGACTACAAAGGACAAGGTGTAGGGTTCGATCCCAACCGACAGCTTCCGGGTTCACCCAGCCTTAAATGGGTACCGGATTTTTTCTGGGAAAGTAAATCAGCACGGGCGTAATACCGACCACATTACCCCAACAATCGTGTGCTGAAGGTCTGTAAAATATAGGGTCACTAACACCATATTTCCCTATACGCCACTTGGTGTGACGGGGGTACTTGATAATGACTGATATAATTGTATAATATTTGTATAATGATATACAAATAAAATAATTGATCCATTAAGAGCAACAAAGAGATACAACTAATTGATCCATGAAGATGCATGAAGAACTAGCTATATGGAGATAGATAAATCGCCTTCGCCAAACCGGGATGGTACCTGACGATGATGATTCATGTATTATATTGTAAGGGAACATGTTCTAGGCAATACACAAAGTTCAAAGCCAAGATGTGAAATTCCCATTTTCTTCTACCCTCCAGAGTGTAACCCCGATAATTTTGATTCACTTCTGGCGCAAAATATACGTCATGTTTCACTTTAATAAAATCTTATGTCGAAACAGCTACAATTTCCTGAGTTCCGTGAACCATAGCTGACTGTTTATGATGAAGTAAAGTTGGTAAACGCTGATTCCTTATTGCATATTTTTTGTACACCCAGTATTGTATTACACCCAGTACGGGAAATAACTCATATGGTCTTAACAACAAATTTGTAATTTCATGGTTGTGTCCCTTACATCGAATAATGCAATTTTTCATTAGCGATGGTTGAGCCAAGTGAAAACATCCGGTTATGAAAATGGAGTTGTAGGTAGGCAGGTCATTCTCTTGTTGCAACTAACTCTCCTAAATCAGAGTCGCAGTTTCATTTTTTTTAAAAATCTAGTTTGAAAGTTGAGTGTGAAGTCCTAGTGAATCTTACTCATTGTCCAGGTCATTGCAACATTCATTAGCCCTATCTAACATTGCGATATATTGTGACGAGGCTTGTTTAACGCTGGGACATACACGACTAGGTCTGTCTAATGATGGGACATAAACAACTAGGTGTCTAATGCTGGGACATACACGGCTAGGTCTGTCTAATGCTGGGACATACACGACTAGGTCTGTCTAATGATGGAACATAAACAACTAGGTGTCTAATGCTGGGACATACACGGCTAGGTCTGTCTAATGCTGGGACATACACGACTAGGTCTGTCTAATGCTGGGACATACACGGCTAGGTCTGTCTAATGATGGGACATACACGACTAGGTCTGTCTAATGCTGGGACATACACGGCTAGGTCTGTCTAATGCTGGGACATACACGACTAGGTCTGTCTATGCTGGGACATACACGGCTAGGTCTGTCTAATGCTGGGACATACACGGCTAGGTCTGTCTAATGCTGGGACATACACGACTAGGTCTGTCTAATGCTGGGACATACACGGCTAAGACCCTCTAACACTCTATGATGTTTTAATTTTTCTGACATTCTACGACAAGCCCCGCCTAACGTTGCCGACATTCTACGACAAGCCCCGCCTAACGTTGCCGACATTCTACAACAAGCCCCGCCTAATGTTGCCGACATTCTACAACAAGCCCCGCCTAATGTTGCCGACATTCTACAACAAGCCCCGCCTAATGTTGCCGACATTCTACAACAAGCCCCGCCTAACTTTGCCGACATTCTACGACAAGCCCCGCCTAACTTTGCCGACATTCTACGACAAGCCCCGCCTAACTTTGCCGACATTCTACGACAAGCCCCGCCTAACTTTGCCGACATTCTACGACAAGCCCCGCCTAACTTTGCCGACATTCTACGACAAGCCCCGCCTAACTTTGCCGACATTCTACGACAAGCCCCGCCTAACTTTGCCGACATTCTACAACAAGCCCCGCCTACGTTTCCGACACTCTACGACAAGCCCCGCCTACGTTTCCGACACTCTACGACAAGCCCCGCCTACGTTGCCGACACACTACGACAAGCCCCGCCTACGTTTCCGACACACTACGACAAGCCCCGCCTACGTTTCCGACACACTACGACAAGCCCCGCCTACGTTGCCGACACACTACGACAAGCCCCGCCTACGTTTCCGACACTCTACAACAAGCCCCGCCTAACTTTGCCGACATTCTACGACAAGCCCCGCCTACGTTTCCGACACTCTACAACAAGCCCCGCCTAACTTTGCCGACATTCTACGACAAGCCCCGCCTAATGTTGCCGACACTCTACGACAAGCCCCGCCTACGTTGCCGACACTCTACGACAAGCCCCGCCTACGTTGCCGACACTCTACGACAAGCCCCGCCTACGTTGCCGACACTCTACGACAAGCCCCGCCTAACGTTGCCGACATTCTACCACTAGTTCTGTCTAACAAGGCTGACATTTACAAAATATCAAGTTTGGCTTTTCATTTTCTAGTTACCTTCTGGGATATGCCTGTGCCATAGACTACACCAAAGCTTTTGATACAACACGCCATACACACCTTATAGACTGCCTAAAAAATATACATCTAGACGACACAGACATTCGTCTAATATGTAATCTATACTGGGAGCAAGCAGCAAAAATAAAATATAACAGAGAGAACTCTACACCCATTGATATAAAAAGAGGAGTAAGACAGGGATGCATCCTATCACCAAGCTTGTTCAATCTATACACTGAGCAAATCTTTAAAAACATCATAGAGATGCCAGGGTTAAACATTAATGGAAAGATAATCAATAACCTAAGATATGCTGACGTTACTGTACTACTAGCAGAAAATCCTAAAGACCTACAACAATTGCTTAATATAATAAACATGACAAGCAAAAAATATGGACTAGATATGAATATCAAAAAGATTCCTTCTACACTGAAACAGATACAAGAGGAGGTGAAGAAATAAAAACAAAGAAAGAAAGGTTTTAGACCGGGCTTGCCTTTTCTTTTAAATCCATAATTTTTTTTTATTAAAGGGGGTTAATTCATGGCACTATTGTGGGGTGGTATCGTGAGGGAAGGGACTGAACTGCAGGAAACTGTTGCTCGAATCAACTTAAAGAAAAAAACTAACCCTCTTTTTGGAACGAGAAGAATGCAAGAAGAGCCGCGTGCACTCTGCGCACGTTAAAGAACCATAGACAGTTCGAAATTGAAAAAAAAAGATGAGGCCAGATGTGACTGCTGCCCGGCGAAGTTTTAGGAAAAAAAAACTAGTACTCCCCTGCCCTCCCCCCCCCCCCCTCCATCCCCACACAATTTTTTTTTTTTTACAATAACAGATGATAGTATCTGTGTAATCGGAGAAGATCGGCATGTAAGGCGAGGACCGAGCACAAAGTGGAAAAAGTGAGAAAAAAGTGATATCCACGGAAAGTTCAGTCCTTCGGGACATCACCAGCTATATACGAGGGGAGGTCAAAAAGTAATGCACACCAATTTTTTTCTCGGCTAATAATAAAGATAGGAATATGAAATTTTGCACACTTGGAATATGACATGTTCTAATTATGTGTACCAAATTGCACAGCATTCTGATAAATATTACGCAATCTATGAACCGTTAAAATGGAGCTTGTCAACAATGTCCGTTACAAACAGCGAATTGTCATAGAAATTCTGGTTGCGGAAAAGAAACTGTGGCAAACATTCATAAACGACTGTGTGCAGTGTACAAATGTTCTGCAGTCGATAGGAGCACAGTTAGTCGCTGGGTTCAGAGAATTAAAGCTGCAGAAAGTGTACGAGTGGAGCTGCATGATTTACCGCGTTCTGGACGTGTTGCCTCGGCTACCAGCACAGACATGTTAAACCGGGCTGATGCCATTATTCGTAAGGATAGGCGTATCACTAGTCAGCAATTGGCATTGCAGCTTACAGTCAGCAAGGGAAGTGCAATCGCAATTTTTAAAACTCTCGGATATTCAAAGATTTGCGCTCGATGGGTTCCTCGGTGCCTAACAAATGATCACAGAGTTCAAAGGAAAACATTCTGTTCTGAACTGTTGGAGCGTTTCGGTGTTGAAGGAGAAATGTTTTTGTCAAAATTGTTACCGGTGACGAAACGTGGGCACATCATTATGAGCCTGAAACAAAAATGCAGTCAATGGAATGGCATCATCCGCAGTCTCCAAAAAGAAAAAAATTCAAAACATCTCCATCAGCCGGAAAGGTGATGATCACTGTCTTCTGGGACATTGATGGTGTGATTCTTGTTGATGTAATGACAAGAGGTGAGACAATCAACTCGACAGCTTACATCAATACACTGACAAAACTCAAAAATCGGTTCCACAGAGTTCGGCCTAATAAGCCATCTGCAGATTTGTTGCTTCAACATGACAATGCACGCCCTCACACAAGTCTGGTAACACGGGAAGCAATCAACAAATTTGGTTGGACTGTACTGCCCCATCCTCCTTACAGCCCTGATCTGGCTCTCTCAGATTTCCATCTGTTTGGACCACTCAAAAAATTCCTGCGTGGGACACACTTTGACAATGATGAGGATGTGATCCGTGCAGTTAAAAAATGGCTACGTGAGCAGGACAAAACTTGGTACAAACGAGGCATTCATGACCTAGTTTCGCTTTGGCGTAAGGCAATACGCTTGGACGGAGATTATGTTGAAAAATAGGTAGTGTAAAGGGGATGTTCAGCTACAATCTGTGAAAATTTCACATATTATGCCCGAATAGTTTCCGAGAAAAAAATTGGTGAGCATTACTTTTTGACCTCCCCTGTAGTACTACGAATTCAAAACAAACGAGGAAATTAGAGAAATCGCCAATCACCCACTAATATCTTCAGTAATAATGAAAGACGATGGTCATACGTTGGACATGTGATGAGAAGAGATAATAACCGAATAGCAAAGCAAGCCCTCATATGGGGAATAACAGGTAAGAGAAAAAGAGGAAGACCCAGGGAGACACTGAGAAAAACATTGATGAGAGAGGCAAGAGCAGCAGGAATCGGCTCCCTCAATGAGATAGAACTGCTTGCACAGAACAGAGACAGATGGCGAGATTTGATAAAATATCTTTAAAAGAAAACTGCTAGAACAAAAATTCATATAGGAGAAGGTGTATCTTGGTCTACGCCCTATGGGCCGGTTACGGCTCGAAAGGTCAATAGAATAGTACATAAATACTGGTTATATAGTACTGGCGTACACAAACACTAGATATATAGTACTGGCGTACACAAACACTAGATATATAGTACTGGCGTACATAAATAATAGTTATATAGTACTGGCGTACATAAACACTAGTTATATAGTACTAGCGTACACAAACACTAGATATATAGTACTGGCGTACATAAATACTAGTTATATAGTACTGGCGTACACAAACACTAGTTATATAGTACTGGCGTACACAAGCACTACTTATATAGTACTGTCGTACATAAACACTACTTATATAGTACTGGTGTACACAAGCACTAGTTATATAGTACTGGCATACGCAAACACTAGTTATATAGTACTGGCGCACACAAACACTAGTTATATAGTACTGGCGTACACAAAAGCTACTTATATAGTACTGGCGTACATAAACACTAGTTATATAGTACTAGCGTGCACAAACACTTGTTATATAGTACTGGCATACACATACACTTGTTATATAGTACTGGCGCACACAAACACTAGTTATATAGTACTGGCGTACACAAAAGCTACTTATATAGTACTGGCGTACATAAACACTAGTTATATAGTACTAGCGTGCACAAACACTTGTTATATAGTACTGGCATACACAAACACTTGTTATATAGAACTGGCGTACACAAGCACTATTTATATAGTACTGGCGTACATAAAAACTAGTTATATAGTACTGGCGTACGCAAACACTAGTTATATAGTACTGGCGTACATAAACACTAGTTATATAGTACTGGCGTACATAAACACTACTTATATAGTACTGGCGTATACAAACACTACTTATATAGTACTCACGTACATAAACACTAGTTATATAGTACTGCCGTACACACACACTAGTTATATAGTACTGGCGTACACAAACACTAGTTATATAGTACTGGCGTACACATACACTAGATATATAGCACTGGCGTACATAAACACTAGTTATATAGTACTGCCAGGGAGCCGCGTTAGCTCAGTGGTTAGTGAACTGGACTACCACGGACAAGGGGTAGGGTTCGAACCCAACCGACGGCTTCCGGGTTCACCCAGCCTTAAATGGGTACCGGATTTTTTTCTGGGAAAGTAAAGCAGCACGGGCGTAATACTGACCACATTACCCCAAAAAGCATGTGCTGAAGGTCTGTAAAATATAGGGTCACTAACACCATATTTCCCTATACGCCACTTGGCGTGATGGGGGTACTTTACTTTTTTTTTTATATAGTACTGCCGTACACAAACACTAGTTATATACAACTGGCGTACACAAACACTACTTATATAGTACTGGCGTACACAAACACTAGTTATATACAACTGGCGTACACAAACACTACTTATATAGTACTGGCGTACACAAACACTAGTTATATAGTACTGCCGTACACAAACACTACTTATATAGTACTGGCGTACACAAACACTAGTTATATAGTACTGGCGTACATAAACACTACTTATATAGTACTGGCGTACACAAACACTAGATATATGCAACTGGCGTACACAAACACTAGATATATACAACTGGCGTACACAAACACTAGATATATACAACTGGCGTACACAAACACTACTTATATAGTACTGGCGTACACAAACACTAGTTATATACAACTGGCGTACACAAACACTACTTATATAGTACTGGCGTACACAAACACTAGTTATATACAACTGGCGTACACAAACACTACTTATATAGTACTGCCGTACACAAACACTAGTTATATAGTACTGGCGTACATAAACACTACTTATATAGTACTGGCGTACACAAACACTAGATATATACAACTGGCGTACACAAACACTAGATATATGCAACTGGCGTACACAAACAACAACATAATAAGACAAATGTTAGTTTCCCTTCCCATGAATGTCGGTGAGTGTACAAGTAGCAGAAGACTTGCGAGCACAAGCTACAAGACTCTACCGACCATCAACAGGCGGGGAACGGCAAGTTGGTCTACAGAAACAAAACGAAATAGGAGGGACTGGAAACAACCTCAAGCACATTTTCTTCTTCACATTTTCGTTTTTAACTTTTTAATAAAAAAAAAATCTAGATGTTTACCAAAGGTTGGATGCTGACATAGAAAAAAAAAATTATATATCTCCCCCCCCCCCCCCCACACCCTCTACTCCCCTTCCCCTCGCTTGTTTTGGAAATTCAATCACATTTTTATATATTTTAATTATGTCATAATTGTTCTTTCTCCCGTCTCCCCTTTACATTACAAACAATTTTTAAAAATTTTTTGTTGTTGATGGCCTAGGGGACAACATTGTCGAGCCTGTGCACATTTCTTTGACGTCTCGTCCACGTCACTCGGTTTTGCCGACCCTCGCTCTGTCCTCGTGTGATTAAGTCAAGAAGCCCTCTCTATTACCACGCTATCTCGTCACTCACTCTTTGGAATTCCGTTTCCACGAACATCTCACTCCCTCTCCACACACTCCCACTTCCGAATAAAGGACGCATGTGCAACATGGTCAATGGGGGTTCACTTGACAGTTTCTATTTCAACTCTGATCATTTAAGAAATAACAAAACGAATTTGTTTGACCCATTTTTCCTATCAGAAATAACTACAGGTATGTCTGGCTGGCTGTCTGTCTGTCCGGGTGTCTGTCTGTGTGTTTGTCTTTCTGTGTGTGTGTGTCTGTTTGTGTATGTTTCTGTCTGTGTGTCTGTCTGTGTGTTGTCTGTCTGTGTGTGTCTGTCTGTATGTCTGTCTGTGTTTGTCTGTGTGTCTGTCTGTAACTGTCTGTCTGTCAGCGTGTCCATCTGTGTGTCTATCTGTCTTTCTATATGTCTGTCTATCGAGCGTGTCTGTCTGTCTGTGTGGCGTTCACCCGATGACTGCTAAATTAATAAATATGCATCATCATCATCAAGTACCTGGCCTGCTGGCGTAGGTGATCATGTCCCTCCACAAATTTCGATCACTATAGATATCGTTTCTGCTGTTGACCTTCTGCCAAGCCATTCTCTTATGCTGTGTGGTATCTTTTCTCTTTGCTTCCCTCTATCTCTTCGTCCCTCAATTTTCCCAGTTGTTACAATATATTCCAGCTGTTCCCTTCTTATTACATGGCCAACAAATGATGATTGTTTCTTAATTTATAAATGTCAGCGAGTGTTCAATTAGCAATGTAAAGCATAAGCAATGTAAAGTATAAGCAATGTAAAGTATAAGCAATGTAAAGTATAAATGGGAGAAGGAGGGAAGGGGCAAGAACAAGTATCCTATTAAAAAGAAGTAAAGAGCCCCGTCACGCCACGTGGCGTATAGGGAATATACTGCTAGTGACCATCATTTTTTTATAGACCTTCGGCACATTCGTTCGTTCGCTTTCGTCAGCTTTGACCTCTGACGAAGTCCCACCCACTCAATTTTGTGGGACTGAATTTTGCGTGTAAAGTCTGTTTTATCCCATTACAGGATGCCCCTCGCCATGCAGGCAGATTTGCTCCGACTTCAGAGGGAATTATTAAAACCCAGGTGTCCTCGCCAGGGTACGAACCCCGGCTGTTGCCGTGGTAAGCCAACCGCCTATCGATTGCGCTAACCGGACACCCACCTTCGGCACACGATTTTTGGGGTAATGTGGTCGGTATTACGCCCGTGTCGCTTTACTTTCCCAGAAAAAAATCCGGTACCCATTTAAGGCTGGGTGAACCCGGGAACCATAGGTCAGGATCGAACCCGACCTCGGTAGTAGTCCAGTTGATTAACCTGCGAGCTACCGTGGTTATCGGCTCCACAGTTATCCCATACTTAAAATAAAAAGGAGATTATACTTGTAGTCGAGAGAGGGTAATCGCATATTTCTTCTACTCAGCATTCAACCACTTCTACACATCTAGGTTCTTAGATAATATAATAAAGGAAAAAAAAATAAAGGACTCAGCCTTAATAGCAAAAAGACAGAAGTAATGGTAGCAACAAAGAAAAAGACATCTCAGCAATGCACAATAAAGACAAGTGGAATAAAATTAAAACTGATAAATGAATTTATATAGAATTGGATGGAAGGAAAAGAAAACAAACGATGAAGTCTTAAAACAATTAAAAATGAAAAGAGAACTACTAAGCACAATTCAAACAAGACAAATGCGATTTTTGGGCCATGTTAAAAGACACAACAGCCTACTAAAAGTAATCCTGGAGGGGAAAATACAAGGTAGAAGAGGCAGAGGCAGACCAAGACTAACGTGGAAGAGTAACATCAAAAGATGGACAAACCAGCCTATGACAACCTACACCATCAAAGCAAGCGACAGAGCAGAATGGCGCTCCATGGTAGCCAACCTTCGTTGCGGAGATGGCACTCGATGATGATGATGATGATGATGATGAAATGAATTTAAATATCTGGGAACAATGTTAACCTCAGATGGTAGATGCACAATAGGGATGAGATGCAGAATGGCTGAGGCAAAAACAGCTTTCCGAAAAAAATGAGGAAGATTCTGAGTAATCTTCTTAGTCATCTGCCCTTAAAAGAACGTTAAGTGGTCGTAGATGCATCTCGTTGTGATTTATTTGCGCCTTTCAGCCCTAAACATCCGACTTATACACGACATTTGTTAGTACCTTGTTGCCGTCCGTCTTTGATCCCAATAGCTTGGGATAGACTGGACAGTCTCATCATTCTAGGAGTACTGCTGGGAGGTGGAGCAGGGTGTTGGTCAACTTTGTTGTTCATCGATCCTGACGCATGACGTCAGCAGTGAGTTTGCTGACCTCACTCAACCGCAGCTGATGGACGGTTGCGTTAGCTTCCCAGTAAATGAAAATCAAAATTAAAAAATAAATAAATGAAAATCAATTTGGTCTTTGTATAGCCTTCATAGGGGAAACAGTGTATGAATTTACGAGGCGGGGTGAGGGCGGTATGCAAGGCTAGGGCTGTCGCCACGTGGTGCAAATACCAGTATTTATTTAACCGCGATTGCAAACAAATTTTTAACAAATATATTCTCACCACACTGGGAATTAAACTCACGTCACCAGACAGGCACACGAGAGAAATAAATCCACTCGACCAGAAGCTCGGATCTTTGAGATAAAACTTGCTAAATTACTTCCAGGTATTCTATGGAATCGCTTGATACACCCGGGGCGGTCAATTTGAGCCGCATCGTTCATGCCAAGATCACACACAATGTTCTGTAATTGCCGCTAATTGTGGACATGATTTTCTCATATACAGCCTCAAAATTGTACAAATTACATTCCATCTCTGTATCTATTCCTCTTTTCAAAATCCGTCTATTCTTCTCTCTCTTGTCCTCTTATTTTGTCTTCTTTAACTGCATGTATTTGTTATTGAATCTCCGAGTCTGTATGTTTGTTTGATTATGCGTGGATCTGTCAGCGTGTCATTATTAATGAATATTTATTGGGTCATCGTGGTGAAAAGAGCATCGAAGATAAGGAAGAAAAGAAGGAAGGATCTGATGATGATGTAAAGGAAGATATCGTGTGCGGAGGAAGACATGAATAGACATATGGACACAGTTGGAAGTTTTCATCTAAAGGTGACATTTTAGTTCTAGTTTGGACGTTGTGCATCGTTTATGAATTAAGATTTTCTGGGTCTAATACATTCTATATTTTATTCTTTATTTTCTTTGTTTTCTCCTTCATCTGCTTTTCGGCATCATAGGGAGATATGGTTCGCAGTTTTTTGCTCTTTTAGGGACACAATAATAACATCAGATGGAAGATGCACCACAGAAATAAAAACCAGAATAGCTCAGACCAAAATAACATTTCAGAAAATGTCAATAGAAATGACAGAGTTCAACGGTGCTATATAGAACCATTTCTGACTTATGGAAGCGAATCATGGACAGTAGGAAAACAAATTAAAAGACGAATAGAGGCCACAGAGATGGGATTTCTCAGAAGAATGTTGAAAGTTCCCTGGACTGCTAAAAAGACTAATGAGGAAAATCTCAAAGAGACCAACACAAAAAGGGAGCTCCTGAAAAGTATCCGAAAGAAACAATTAACATTTTTCGGGCACATCATGAGAAGAGGAAAATTGGAATACTTGGTTACAACTGGCAAAATAGAAGGAAAGAGAGATCACGGACGACAAAGAGAGAAAATACTGGATAGCTTGGTGTCATGGCATGGAAAACAGTCAACAACAGAATTGATACGATGAACTGTAGATAAAACATTGTGGATGGACATGATCGCCTACGCCAACCGGTATGGCACATGATGATGATAATGACGAGGGGCCTCGGTTGCCGAGTCGGGAAAACCACCCGATCGTACTACCGACGTTCGGACAACCTGTGTTCGATTCCCGCTGGAAGCAGTGTGAGTTGTCTACCACGTGGTTGGACAAAAATATACCTCCGCGGTCGACCCAGCCGCTGGCAGAAATGGGTATCAGGGGAGTTCTCTGGGAAGGTGAGAAATGACGCCTAGAATTGTGAGTTAATTTCTATGCTTGAAACGACATTACCCAGAAGTCTCCGAACACATATAGGTGAAAACCTGTGTGCTAAGACGCCAATTCAAGTCTCGTACTTTACCTTTACCCCTACCTGCACGTCTGTTGTCCTCTTCTGCTGTTATACCTCCGAGTGTTTATAGTATTCCATTTATCCACATTTTTCTTGGTCAGCCTCTTGGTCTGGTGTTCTCGTATCGTTTGTTGGTCACTCGTTGTGTTAGATTTTGTTCTGGATGTCTTATCCCATGCCCGAACCACTTAATCTGGTGTTACTTTATGTATTTAAAAGCTAACTCCGTTCATAGTCTTTGTTGTAATTTTTTTATTTCTGATCTTGTTTGATAGCCTTTTTCCTGACATGCGTCTGACACACTTCATTTCTGTAGTTGTTATTTTTCTAACAGTTCTTGAGTCTAAAGTCAATGTCTGGCTCTAGTAACACAACTTTGGGATAAAGATAGTGTTATTTTTAGCTCGCTTTGCTTATATCGTTACTTCTTTGGTAGACAGTAGTGCTTTTAACCACATGTTCACAAAACTCAAAATAGGAACCACCAGCCAGTGCTACTGTACCCTGGACAACATGACAACAAAACATGTTCTACAGAATTGCCCCCAGTACACAGACCTGAGAAAGACAGTGTGGTCCACACCCACCTCCCTGGAATAGAAACTATACAGGGCAACCGAATCACTTAAACAGACAGCTACCTTCATAAGAGAGTCCGGAATCCTAGTCTGAATGAGCCATGATCGCAGAAGAAGAGGAGAAGAAGAAGAGGAAGAAGGAGAAGAAGAAGACAGTAGTGGTGAGATCTGGCCGAAAACATGACAGGTTGTGTTACATCCTGAGTCTACTTTTGTTGTTTACATTATTTTATATGTCACGGTGCTGCCTAAGTATTTGAATTCCTTCTCTCGTTTTAGGGTATTGCCATCAATTGTTATGTTGGTGTCTTGTGTTTCATTTGATACCCTCATTACTTCTGTTTTGTTTATGTTGATTTTCATATTATATTGTTTCCCCGGCTCTGTTTCAACTCTGTCTAGGTACATTCCTATTTGGGAACTTTGTTAACCTCAGACAGAAGATGTACAACAGAGGTGAGATGCAGAATGGCTCAGGCAAAAGCAGCGTTCCAAAAATTGAGGAAGATACTATGCAATCCATCTTTGACAAAAGAAACAAGAAAAAGAGTTTTAAATGTTATGTAGAGCCAGTCTTAACATATGGATGTGAATCATGGAAAATAGGACAACAGACAGAAAAATCACTGGAACCTGTAGAAATGTGGTTTTACAGAAGAATGTGAGAGTACCATGGACAGATAGGAAAAGTAATGAAAATGTTCTGAGAGAGGTCAAAGCAAAAAGAGAGCTAATTTCCAATATTAGGAAGAAACAATCATCATTTTTTTGGCCATGTAATGAGAAGGGAACAACTGGAATATATTGTAACAACTGGAAAAATTGAGGGACAAAGAGATAGAGGGAAGCAAAGAGAAAAAATACCAGACAGCTTAAGAGAATGGCTTGGTAGAAGGTCAACAACAGAAATGATAAATAACTGTCGAGATCGAAATTTGTGGAGAGACATGATCACCTACGCCAGCAGGCCCGGTGCTTGATTATGATGATGATGTGTAATAGAAGTTATAATAGAATGTCTGTTTTGTGTTTCTTGGCCTTTGACATTTTAGCGGGGAGACAACGCACAGACAAGAGACAGACACGGGGAGGTAGATATAAACAGGAACTGTAACAAATAACAAATAACAGAGAGAAAATAAATACATTTTGTGAGTGGATGGATGGATCGTGGATTGGTGGGTGGATGGATGGATCGTGGATTGGTGGGTGGATGGATGGATCGTGGATTGGTGGGTGGATGGATGGATCGTGGATTGGTGGGTGGATGAATGGGTTGAGTGGTGGGTGGATTGGTGAGTGGATGAATGGATGGATGGATCGTGGATTGGTGAGTGGGTGGATGAATGGATGGATGGATCGTGGATTGGTGAGTGGGTGGATGAATGGATGGATGGATCGTGGATTGGTGGGTGGATGAATGGGTTGAGTGGTGGGTGGATTGGTGAGTGGATGAATGGATGGATGGATCGTGGATTGGTGGGTGGATGAATGGGTTGAGTGGTGGGTGGATTGGTGAGTGGATGAATGGATGGATGAATCTTGGATTGGTGAGTTGGTGGATGAATGGATGGATGGATCGTGGATTGGTGAGTGGGTGTCTGGATTACTTCATTTGTTGTGAGATCAGGCGAGTTATATATCAAACATGTGGGGGATGACAAACAGACCAAGAGATGTATAACAGACTGAGGGATGACAGACAGACTGATGGATGAATAACAGACTGACTGATGGATGAATGACAGACAGACTGAGGGACGAATGACAGGCGGAGGGATGGTTGAGAGACGGAGGAATGGATGGCAGACTGAGGGATGGATGGCAGACTGAGGGATGGATGGCAGACTGAGGGATGGATGACAGACTGAGGGATGGATGACAGGCAGACTAAGGGATAGATGACAGGCAGACTAAGAGATGAATGACAGACGGAGAGATGAATGACAGAATGAGGGGTGACAGGCAGACTGAGGGATGGATGACAGACTGAGGGATGGATGACAGACGGAGGGATGGATGACAGACGGAGAGATGGATGACAGACGGAGGGATGGATGACAGACGGAGGGATGGATGACAGACGGAGGGATGGATGACAGACGGAGGGATGGATGACAGACGGAGGGATGGATGACAGACTTTGGGGTGGATGACAGACTTAGGGGTGGATGACAGACTTAGGGGTGGATGACAGACAATCGAGGAATGGATGAAAGATAGCCAAGCTGATAAGCAAGACGTAATAAGAAAAACGTGTGTGTAAAATTGAGAGGGAGAAAGAGAGAGGTAGAGAGAGACAAAGAGTGAGAGAAGAGAATAGATTAATAAATGCAATCACAAATATGACATCCGAATTGAGGAGAACGACTGGATATAATGATGATTTAAAGCATTCGAATGAATGAACAAATGAATGAATAAATGAGTACATGAATAAATGAATGAACGAATAACTAAATGAATGAATGAATAAATGAAGGAATGAACGAACACACAGATGAATGGAAAAATACATGGATTAATATTTTGTAAAGTCGTCTTATAATTTTCCCGCTAATAACATTTTCCTTCTCAATTTCTGACTACCACACGGTTTCACTCCCTCGCTCTCTCCTCGCTGTAAATTGTCCCTCCTCCTGTTAAAGAACAGATGTGAAAGTAATCCAGTTATTAACCAGAGCCCATTTTCCTGCCCAACAGAGCCCTAATCTATACATTTTACGAGCCTCTTGGTGATAACTGACGTCATGTTTGACTTCCGGAAGTAGCCTTTATCGTACATAGGCGTTAGCTCATCAGTAACTACTTGTTTACGTCCCCGGTTTACTTTTTGTAACGAAAGAAAACAGGTGAGGGGACAATTTTCACTTTGGTTAGGACTTCCGACTCCAAGATGGCGGATCTAGCCCACGTCCTCTCGATCGCTGCAGAAAGTGCATCCAGGGTCTGATTAATTTCGGTTCTCCGTTGCACCTTTCTGGGTTAAAGTCAAAATGTAAAGTCATTTACAACATTGCACCAACATTCATTACAGTCATTTACACCATTGCACCAACACTCATTACAGCCATTTACACCATTGCACCAACATTCATTACAACCATTTACACCATTGCATCAACATTCATTACAGTCATTTACACCACTGCGCCAACATTCATTACAGCCATTTAGAACAATGCATCAATATTCATTACAGCCATTTACACCATTGCACCAACATTCATTACAGCCATTTACACCATTGCACCAACATTCATTACAGCCATTTACACCATTGCACCAACATGCATTACAAACATTTACACCATTGCACCAACATTCATTACAGCCATTTACACCATTGCACCAACATTCATTACAGCCATTTACACCATTGCACCAACATTCAATACAACCATTTATACCATTGCACCAACATTCATTACAACCATTTACAACAATGCACCAACTTTAGCTACAACACACTAAAGGCTTCAACAAAAGATCTTACAAGAGGCCACAACAACTCAACTCATTCATCAACCAAAATTCATAACCACCACCATCCAAAGTTTCAACAACCCACACTATTTACAACATTCCACCAATATTCTTTCCAGACCCACAGCATTCTCCAGAACAACTCACCAACATTCACCACAACTCAACGTCAACCCAACAACTCACCAACATTCACCACAACTCAACATTCACCACAACTCACCAACATTCACCCCATCCTTTGCAAACCTCGTTTAGGTAAACCCATTTCCACCCTCTCATCCTCCTCGGTGAAACCTCTGACATCCCCCCATACAATCTTCTCTCGTGCACGTCAGTCTGTGAACACTTATAATGACACTATCAGCGTGACTGTAAGGCAAGTTCTGTGGGAAATCCCTTTACATTTCCGGTCGTGACGAACCGTAATCCCCGGAAAAAGGTTTCCCTCAAATAATGATCAAGGAATCCTGCTATCTGTGAACTAATGGCACCAGGAAACACAGAAGAGCAGGAGTAGACAGATGCGGAAAGCTCAAAAGAAAACGGAGTAAACTCATTTTATCATTAAATAAATGTTTTAAAATGAAATCATCATCGTGTTCCATACAGGCTGTTACATAATATTTTTCATTATTCATATCCTCAGTGTTAAAAGATATGCTGATACTGTATAATTAGCAGGAAATACTAGAGATCTACAACAGTTACTTAATGAAATAAACATGGCAAGCAAGAAATATGGGTTAGATATGATTATCAAAATGACTAAAACTATGATCAAAATCAAAGCTAATACTCAAAATCAACAAGTGGATATCAAAGTTGAAGGAATAGACCTGGAGACAGCTACCTTCTACATAAGGAAAAATTAAAAAAATAGAAAAAAATGGTATGTAAGAAGCTTTACGTGATAAGTGGACGACACAGACTAAACGACGCTTCGGCCCAATAGGCCTTCAGCAGGAACAAAAAAAAAACACACACACAAAACTAATAACGAAACAACCAAAACAAAAACAATGGAAATGTGTTAAAGAAAACAAAATTATCTATCCTGTGTGTAAACAGAGGTCAAAACGAAAAGGAAATAGCAACCAAGTGCGGCTGTCGTGAACGTGCAGAAATGTGCGAAAATGCACACAGAAGAGTTCACACAAGAGTTTTCGTTTTGACCTCTGTTTACACACAGGATAGATAATTGTGTTTCCTTTAACACATTTCGATTGTTTTTGTTTTTGGTTGATTTGTTATTAGTTTTCAGTGTGTGTGTTTTTGTTTGTTTCTGCTGAAGGCCTATTGGGCCGAAACGTCGTTTAGTCTGTGTCGTCCACTTATCACGTAAAGCTTCTTACATACCATTTTTTTTCTATTTTTTCTATTTTTTAATTTTTTCTCACATTCAGCTTTACTGCAGCTTCGCATTTTTATGCCTTAGCCCTACCTTGGACATTCTATATCAATTGGTGGAAAATGTAAAACTGAAATAAACAAAAGAATAGGAATGGCAAAAAGTAATTTTTATGTCATGAAAAGTATACATTTGTTGTTTCGAAACAACAAATGATAAATAGCATCTTTATACCAACTTTGTGCTATGAAAGTCAAACATGGACCCTTTCTAAATCACATTTAAGAAAGATCAAAACAAGTGAGATGCGATGCTTCAGAAAAGTAACAAACAACAGAAGAAGAGATAGAATACCAAATGAAACCATAAGAAAAATAGTAGGAACAAAACCCTGCCAAGAATATATAGAACAACAACAACTTAAATGGTTTGGCCACCTGGTCAGAATGAATCCTTACCAATCACCATCAAGGGCGTTCTTCTCGAGAATGCATGGAAAAAGACCAAGGGGAAGACCCAGAAGAAGATGGATAGATGCAGTGACAGAGACATGTAACAACAAAGGAAAATCACTAATTCAGACAGTTCGAGCAGCTCAAGAACGACAAATGATATAAACCACGACACCTTTTCGGTATCAGAGAAAAGAGAAAAGAAGAAGAGGAAGAAAAGTATACTAACATCAAAACAAATAACACCAGGGCTGATACTAAGAATAGAAAAATGTTAAATGTTCTCAGTATTCCTGTGTGGTGCAGAAACATGGACATTAAACAAGAAAGAATTCATTCCTATTTGGAATGCAAAATACAAAGTAATAGAGGCAGAGGCAGACCAAGACTAACATGTACGAGTAACATCAAAAGATGGACAAGACAGCCTATGACACCCTGCACCATCAAAGCAAGAATCGGGGCAGAATAGCTCTTCATGGTAGCCAACCTTCGATGCGGAGAAGGCACTCAATGATGAATGAAACCACATTGTTACTTCACAGTTGTTTGCCTGTATTTCAAAGTGACTTTTAGTTCAATTTTTCGAAATTTTGTAGCATTCGTTAGTAATCTCTTCAACCTACTGCATTTCCCTTATTCTTAAAATTGATATTTTATGAAAGTGGTTTCAAAGTGCGACACCAGACACAGAACGTTAAATTTTTAGCGTTAAATCTTTAGCAAATGGTATGTTTATGTGGTGATATATTCGATATCGAATACTAAGATGGCTGGGGCACGTCCAGCGAATGGAAGAAAAACGCATCCCCAAGCAAGTACGATATGGTGAACTAATACACAGAAAAAGACAAATCTGCAGACCTAAACTACGATATAGAGATATCTGTAAATCAGCTCTGAATGACTTCTCCATCTGTGAATATGACTGGAAACATCTGGCAAGTGATCGCACATCATGGAGAGCATGTATAAGGAACAGTATGACATCCATTAACATATCACAAAAACAAAACCTCACAAAAATACACAATAGCCTCCACTAGACCGTTCTAACAAGACGAGAAGGACCATATATATTCGATGTTTAACCACAAAAGATTAAATTGTTTATGTGATGGTATATTCGATGTTTAACAACAAAAATTTAAATTGCTTATGTGATAGTATATCCGATGTTTAACCACAAATTGTAATAACTTTGAATGTATAATAGGAGAAGCGTGAAGTTTATTTTTCTGGAAAGTAACAAATGAGCAAATTTACTAAAGTATCAATGACAAATAGTTGTGCTCTATTTCTCATGTGTCTCCGTGCTTGACTCTAACTCTATTACTTTCTGTTGATGTCGTTTTTTACTTCTTCTTCTACTTCTTCTTCTTCTACTTCTTCTTCTTCTACTTCTTCTTCTTCTACTTCTTCTTCTTCTACTTCTTCTTCTTCTACTTCTTCTTCTTCTACTTCTTCTTCTTCTTCCTCTTCTTCTTCTTCCTCTTCTTCTTCTACTTCTACTTCTTCTGCTGCTGCTGCTGCTGCTGCGATCATGGCTCATTCAGACTAGGACTCCAGACTCTCTCATGATGGCAGCTGTCTGTTTAAGTGATTCGGTTACCCCGAATAGTTTCTCTTCCAGGGAGGTGGGTGTGGACCACATTGTCCTTCTCAGGTCTGTGTACTGGGTGCTATCCTGTAGAACATGTTTTGTTGTCATGTTATCCAGTGTACAGTGGCATAGGCTGGTAGTACCTATTTTGAATTTGATGAACATGTGATTTCTCATTCTGTTGTGACAAGTGCGTAGCCGAAGTATGATGACTTGATCCCTCCTTAATAGTTGGAGGTATCCATCTCTCTCGTTATACTTTGGGTATTCTTGTTTCCATTTTTCATGATACTGGCCTTTGATGATGGATTTGGCTTCATCGTAGCTGACCAGATGGTTTTCTTGTGGTAATGTCCCCTGTTGATGTTGTCTTACTTATGACTCTGTGATCTTTGTGCGTGCCAGCTGTCGAAATATTTAGATATTTGTGTCAGATGTGACGTTTGAGGTAAGCTAGATGTAGCAAGCTGAATACATTCCGAGCAGGATTTAAAGAGCAATTGGGCAATATGACGATCTTTGTTCTGCTGGAGTGTGGTCGAGGTGGCCGTAGAGATCTGTCCCTCGACGGGGCACATTGGATAATGAATGATGGAGGACAAACAGATGGTCAAGCAGATGGAAAGAGTGATATAGATGGATTAGATAGATGGATTAGATAGATGGATTAGATAGATGGATGGGATGGGACGGGATAACATGGGACTGGATTGATCGGAAGGATGATTTTTAGTTAGGTATATATTTATATAGGTATATAGGTAGGTATATAGGTAGGTATATAGGTAGGTATTAAGGCATTATTTAGGTAGGTATTTAGGTAGGTATTTAGGTATTATTTAGGTAGGTATATTGGTAGGTATTTAGGTCGGTATTTAGGTTGGTATATAGGTTGGTATATAGGTTGGTATATAGGTTGGTATATAGGTTGGTATATAGGTTGGTATATAGGTAGGTATTTAGGTAGGTATTTAGGTGGGTATTTAGGTGGGTATATAGGTAGGTATATAGGTAGGCATTTAGGTAGGTATTTAGGTAAGTATTTAGATATGTATATTGGTAGGTATTTATCTAAATATTTAGGAAATCATTTAGGTAAGTATTTAATTAGATATTTAGGTAAGTATTTAATTAGATATTTAGGTAAGTATTTAGTGAGGTAGATTAATAGACGGGTAGATAAAGGCAGACAGACAGGCGAACATAGGACGTGAGAAAGGAAGGAATGAAGTAACAGAGATGTGGCTGGGTGGATGGATACTTAGAGAGAGAGAGAGAGAGAGAGAGAGAGAGAGAGAGATGAGATACTCCTTGGCCATAAATGTTATGTTCACGTTACTCGACAGTCGATCCAGATTAACCTGTCGCGAGTACAAAAACAAACAAACACAAACAAACACAAACAAACAAACAAACACAAACAAACACAAACAAACACAAACACAAACACAAACACAAACAAACACAAACACAAACAAACACAAACAAACACAAACAAACACAAACAAACACTAACAAACACAAACAAACACAAACACAAAAAACGCAAACACAATCAAACAAACAAACACAAACAAACAAATGAACACAAACAAACACAAACACAAAAAACGCAAACACTAAAAATGCAAACACAAACAAACAAACACAAACAAACAAATGAACACAAACAAACACAAACAAACAAGCACAAACAAACACAAACAAACAAATAAACACAAACAAACAAACACAAACGCAAACGCGAACGCAAACAAACACAAACAAACAAACAAATAAACACAGACAAACACAAACAGCACAAACAAACAAACACAAGAAAAAACAAAAAAACACAAGCAAACACAAACAAACACACACAAACACACACAAACAAACAAACAAACAAACACAAACACGCAAATAAACAAACAGAAAGAAACAAACACAAAGAAACAAACACAAAGAAACAAACACAAACAATACAAAGAAACAAACACAAAGAAACAAACACAAAGAAACAAACACAAAGAAACAAACACAAAGAAACAAACACAAAGAAACAAACACAAAGAAACAAACACAAAGAAACAAACACAAACAATACAAACAAAAAAAACACAAACACAAACAAACACAAACAAACACAAACAAACACAACGAAACAAACACAAACAAACACAAACAAACAGACCCAAACAAACAGAAACAAACAAACACAAACATATGAACAACATCAAAATGTGTTCATCTTTGATGGAATGGCGTCTGTCCGTCAAGCTGAGACTATCTCTACGTGACTATTGATTGAGAATCAGAAGAAGATTAGCAACAGCAGCACAACAAGTAAACACTTCCAAGAACATGTGACTGAATACCTACAAGGCGGTAACATCACAATAACTGAGAGCATGTATCTTCCCAATACTAACATATGGTTGCCAATAATGGATAATCTCGCAAACAGCAAGGAAAAAATCGATTTATTCGAAACAAATTTCTACAGAAAAATCCTTAAGATAACTTAGATAATGAAATTGAGCAATGAAGACATTAAAAGATGTAAACATAAAAAAGAAATGGCTTATAAACAACATTCTGCAGAGGAAATTAAAATACTATGACCACGTCAAAAGACACAGTGGTCTGGAAAAAACAATAATGGAAGGCATGGTTCCTGGGCGATGCATCGGGAGCAGACCTAGAAGACCTTGAACATGACAGCAGTAGAAGTGAGAGGTCTGGCTAGAGACAGAGATTCTTTCAGACGGGCTGTGGTGAATGCAACGTTCTGTGGGAGATCTGGCTAGAGACAGAGATTCTTTCAGACGGGCTGTGGTGAATGCAACGTTCTGTGGGAGATCTGGCTAGAGACAGAAATTCTTTCAGACGGGCTGTGGTGAATGCAACGTTCTGTGGGAGATCTGGCTAGAGACAGAGATTCTTTCAGACGGGCTGTGGTGAATGCAACGTTCTGTGGGAGATCTGGCTAGAGACAGAGATTCTTTCAGACGGGCTGTGGTGAATGCAACGTTCTGTGGGAGATCTGGCTAGAGACAGAAATTCTTTCAGACGGGCTGTGGTGAATGCAACGTTCTGTGGGAGATCTGGCTAGAGACAGAGATTCTTTCAGACGGGCTGTGGTGAATGCAACGTTCTGTGGGAGATCTGGCTAGAGACAGAGATTCTTTCAGACGGGCTGTGGTGAATGCAACGTTCTGTGGGAGATCTGGCTAGAGACAGAGATTCTTTCAGACGGGCTGTGGTGAATGCAACGTTCTGTGGGAGATCTGGCTAGAGACAGATTCTTTCAGACGGGCTGTGGTGAATGTAACGTTCTATGGGAGATCTGGCTAGAGACAGAGATTCTTTCAGACGTACTGTGGTAAATGCAACGTTCTGAGGGAGATCTGGCTAGAGATAGATTCTTTCAGACGGGCTGTGGTGAATGTAACGTTCTATGGGAGATCTGGCTAGAGACAGAGAGTTGTTCAGACGTACTGTGGTGAATGCAACGTTCTGTGGGAGATCTGGCTAGAGATAGATTCTTTCAGACGGGCTGTGATGAATGTAACGTTCTGTGGGAGATCTGGCTAGAGACAGAGAGTTGTTCAGACGTACTGTGGTGAATGCAACGTTCTGTGGGAGATCTGGCTAGAGATAGATTCTTTCAGACGGGCTGTGATGAATGTAACGTTCTGTGGGAGATCTGGCTAGTGATAAAGATTCTTTCAGACGGGCTGTGGTGAATGCAACGTTCTGTGGGAGATCTGGCTAGAGATAAAGATTCTTTCAGACGGGCTGTGGTGAATGCAACGTTCTGTGGGAGATCTGGCTAGAGACAGAGATTCTTTCATACGGGCTGTGGTGAATGCAACGTTCTGTGGGAGATCTGGCTAGAGATAAAGATTCTTTCATACGGGCCGTGGTGAATGCAACATTCCACAAATTAAATACGACATGATGATGAAGATGATGAAATCAGAACACATTCAATTTGGTAAATAAAGTGTGTGACTACCTTTACCATTAATGGACACATTTAAAAAAAAAAAAACTTTCTTAAAAATTCTCAGAAGAAAAACATGGTTTCAATGTAGAATAACAAGGTTTTATTCAACCCAACACGTGATTATCATTGTCAGCTATTTTGGTGACTTCACTTCCTGTTATGCTCGGCAGAGACACCAAACAGTAATCCAGGGGCCATAACTCTCGTCAGCATAGAGAATATAGCGGAAGTGGAAGTCTTAATCTTAATGGCGGCAAATGATTTCAGATGGTGAATGGATAAGAAATAAAGCGTCGGATTTTTACTTCAGATTTTGTCTTATCTTATCTTATCCCGTCTTGTATTATCTAATTTCCGCATATCACACGCCATTTTACCGGAATGTATCACAATTCATCTATCTGTTATGTTATTGTCTAAATGTATTTGATCTTGACTTTCATTTCGTCGTTTTTCATATTTTCGTCATACCTTATCATATCTTATCTTATCTATATTATCTTATCTTATCTTGTCTTATCTATCTTTATCGCATTTTTATCATATATGTATCTTTATTTTATCTTTATAGGTATCTTTAAATGTGTCTTTAACTGTATCCTCCTTTCCTGCAGTCACATCCTCAAACCCTCTGTTATGCCGTAATAATATCCTCAAATCCTTGTTTATCATTAATCACATCCTCAAATCCTTCTTTACTGTAAAATCACATCCCCAAATCCTCCTTTACTCTATTAACTTATCCCATAATCCTCCTTTACTCCATTAACTTATCCATATCTCATAATCCTCCTTTACTCCGGTTTCACATCAAATAATCCTCCTTTACTACATTAACATATCCCAAATCCTCCTTTACTTCATTAACATAACCCAAATCCTCCTTTACTCCAGTTACACACCAAATAATTCTCCTTTACTGCATTATCATATCCCAAATCCCCCTTTACTCCATTAAATATCCAAAATCCTCCTTTACTTCATTAACATATCCCCAAATCCTCCTTTACTTCATTAACATATCCCATTATCCTCCTTTACTTCATTAACATATCCCCTAATCCTCCTTTACTCCATTAACATATCCCATAACCCTCCTTTACTCCATTAACATATCCCTAATCCTCCTTTACTCCATTAACATATCCCCTAATCCTCCTTTACTTCATTAACATATCCCCTAATTCTCCTTGAAACTCCAGTTACACATCAACTAATCCTCCTTTACTCCATTAACATATCCCAAATCCTCCTTTACTCCATTAACATATCCCTAATCCTCCTTTACTCCATTAACATATCCCCTAATCCTCCTTTACTTCATTAACATATCCCCTAATTCTCCTTGAAACTCCAGTTACACATCAACTAATCCTCCTTTACTCCATTAACATATCCCAAATCCTCCTTTACTCCATTAACATATCCCCTAATCCTCCGTTACTCCATTAACTTATCCCCTAATCCTCCTTTACTCAATTAACATATCCCAAATCCTCCTCTACTCCATTCACTTATCAACCCCCCAACCCCCTTTTACTCCATTAACTTATCCCCAAATCCTCCTTTACTCCATTAATGTATCCTCAAATCCTCCTTTATTCAATTAACATATCCCAAATCCTCCTTTACTCCATTAACTTATCCACAACTCCCCCACCTAACCCCCTTTTACTCCATTAATTTATCCCCAAATCCTCCTTTACTCCATTAACTTATCCCCAAATCCTCTAATTTATCCCCAAATCCTCCTTTACTATATAAACATATCCCCAATTCTATCCAACAACCCACAAACTCAAACAGTTTATTCCCCAAAAAACCCAGAAATTTCTGCTCTCTTGGGATCATGTAATTATCTCCCCTTTGTTGTAGCATCTCATTATTATCGCTTCCGGTGGCGTGCTACTAGCAGCAGCCATGGATGTCCACAATATTTAAATTGATGTTGAATGAGGTAACAAGGATATTCCAATACTTCTAAATTCCTCCTTCTTAGGTCCATGCTGGTTATATTCATACTATTTCTAAGATACTGTATTATTTATATTTTGCACTGAATGTACATCTCATTCCTTTATTTTCTTTCTTTCTTGCTTTCTTTCTTTTTCTTCCTTTCTTTGTTTTTTTCTTTCTTTCTTTCTTCTTTCTTTCTTTGTTTCTTTGTTTCTTTGTTTGTTTCTTTCTTTCTTTTCCTTTCTTTCTTTTTTTCTATCTTTCTTTCTTTTCCTTTCTTTCTTTGCTTCTTTCTTTCTTTTTGTTTTTTCTTTCTTTCTTTCTTTCTTTTTCTTTCCTCCTTTCTTTCTTTCTTTCTTTCTTCTTTCTTTCTTTCTTTCTTTCTTTCGTTTCCTTTCTTTCTGTTTTTTATTTCTTTTTCTTTGTTTGTTTTTTTCTTTCTTTTTTGTTTTTCTTTCTTTCTTTTCCTTTCCTCCTTTCTTTCTTTCTTTCTTTCTTTTTATTTCCTCCTTTCTCTCTATCTTTCTTTTTTCTGTCTTTCTCTCTTTTTTATTTCTTTCTTTCTTTGTCTTTCCTCCTTTCTTTCTTTCTTTGTCTTTCCTCCTTTCTTTCTTTCTTTTTCTTTCCTCCTTTCTCTCTCTCTCTCTTTCTTTTTTCTTTCCTTCTTTCTTTTTTATTTCTTTCCCTCTGACGTTCACTTGTTGAGTAATAAAAAAACTTGATAGCTCTGATCGTCATCTGCCCTGACAATGGCGCTAAGTGGGCATCTGTGTCGTTATTTGCGACTTGCGGCCCAGCCCAACACATCCGACTTCAGCACGACATGTTTGTGTAGGACTTGCTTTCCCTCTTCGATCCCCACTCGCTTGGCCATCCTAGTCGGGTCTGTTACTAGAGGCACCGCGAATAGGTGGAGTAGGATTTGGGTAGTTCTTATCCACCGGTCCGGGCATAAACAATCAGCTATGAGTCGCTGACAGCTTCGAGCTCTGTTGCTGTCCGGCGCCTTGTCTCCAAATGTTCATGTTTGACACCAACATCATAACGTTGATTGGAATAGTTTTTTCAGTAATGCTGATTCTATACGAGCTGATGAACCTATCCCATATTTTAGCTCAAAACTAATTTATGTTACATCCACATTTACTTTGTTTGCTCTCTGTCTGCTGTCACACGTTCACGATTTTAAACTCTTGTCTTGTGTAGCCAAGATAGTGAGTCTCAAACAATTTGCAATTTTGAAGTTGTGGTACTTTCATGTTTTCAACACTTCAACTTTTACATGTCTCTGTCGTTGTGACATTATATATATATTTATCTGTCTGTCGTTGTGATATTAATATATATATTTCTGTGTCTGTCGTTGCGACTTTTACACTTCTCTGTCTGTCATAACTTTTACATTTCTCTGTCTGTCGTTGTAATTTTAACATTTCTCTGTCTGTCGTTATGATATTAATATATATATTTCTGTGTCTGTCGTTGCGACTTTTACACTTCTCTGTTTGTCATAACTTTTACATTTCTCTGTCTTTGTGACTTTACAATTTCTCTGTTTTTGTGACTTAAACATTTCTCTGTATGTTGTGACTTTAACATTCCTCTGTCTATTGTAACTTTTACACTTCTCTGACTGTCCTAACTTTTACATTTCTCTGTCTTTGTGACTTTAACATTTCTCTGTATGTTGTGACTTTTACATTCCTCTGTCTATCGTAACTTTTACATGTCTTTGTCTGCAGTTCTGACTTTTACATTTCTCTGTCTGTCGTTGTGACTTTTACATTTCTCTGTCTGTCTTTGTGACTTTTACATGTCCCTGTCTGTCTTTGTGACTTTTACATTAATATGCCTCCCTTTAATTAATTGTGTAAAAGTTGACAAATATGAGTAGTCTCTTGTCACAATCATTATCCTCTGTTATTTAAATCAAGAAGGTGGTGGATATACATCGGTCATGTGCTGAGAATGAATGAATGAAGGACTTCCCCATCAGGCATTCACGTGGAAACCATCTGGTAAAAGAAAACAAAGCAGACAAAGAGAATCGCTATGCAGAATAAACACTGGTGAAGGCTCAACCATGGAACTAAGAAATAACCAAGAACCATGACAATTTAAAAAAAAAGGAAGAAAAAAGTGGTAAAGTAACAGCTTTACGTGGTAAGTGGCTTTACAATACCACTTTTTTCTTCCTTTTTTTTAAATATGTTATTTTCATCAGCTTTACAGCAGCTTCATATCTCTATGCATCTTGGTGCCTTTACCCACTTACTACAAGAACTAGCCAGAAATTATTCATCATGGAGAACTATGACTTCTGCATGGACAGCTAAGAAGAGTAATGAAAACGTTCTGAGAGAGGTCAAAGCAAAAAGAGAGCTAATTTCCAATATTAGGAAGAAACAATCATCACTTTTTGGCCATGTAATGAGAAGAGAACAGCTGGAATATATTGTAACAACTGGGAAAATTGAAGGACGAAGAGATAGAGGGAAGCAAAGAGAAAAAAAATACCAGGCAGCTTAAGAGAATGGCTTGGCAGAAGGTCAACAACAGAAATGATAAATAACTGTCGAAATCGAAAGTTGTGGAGAGACATGATCACCTACGCCAGCAGGCCCGGTACTTGAAGGTGATGACTTCTACCATGTATACCTTCGAGCCAAGAGGAAAAAGAATGAATTTAAATTAACTCAGTTTTATACACCATGACGTCACATGACACCACTTGGGAATGTCTTGGTCAGACACAAATGTGTCTCCTGGTTGCCCATGAAGACATCACCGGAATTGATTCTAAGACCTTTCAATGGAAATTTTCAAAGTTCTTATGTTCTGTTTAACAATCAAGAAATAATCAAGAAATACATTCATCAATAGCATACATCAAAATGCATGCATGGAAATATATTCATCAATTTTCTATCCGCTGTATCTTTAAATCTGCCAGGATTATTCTCAGCATATGTTATGTCCTAGGGTTATTCTCACAATATCTACTTATTGTTCAATCTATACACTGAGCAAATCTTTAAAAACATCACAGAGATGCCAGGCCTACAAAATTAATGGAAAGATAATCAATAACCTAAGATATGCTGACGATACTGTACTACTAGCAGAGAATCCTAAAGACCTACAACAATTACTTAATGAAATAAACAAGATAAGCAAAAAAAATATGGACTAGATATGAATAAAAACTAAAACTATGATTAAACAAAGAAAATACTCAAAACCCACAAGTGGATATCAACATTGAAGGAATAGACCTGGAGACAGTTCAGAACTACAACTACCTTGGACATACAATAACCAGTGATGGAAAATGTACAACTGAAATATACAAAACAATAAGAATGGCAAAAAATAATTGTAATGCCATTAAAAATGTACTAACATCTAAACAATTAACACCAGGGCTAAACCTAAGAATAGAAAAATGTTATATCTTTTCAACATTCCTATATGGTGCAGAAACATGGACATTAGACAAGAAAACAGAACAGAGAACTGAAGCCTTTGAAATGTGGATATATAGAAGAATAGGTAGAATTGGATGGAAAGAAAAGAAAACAAACGATGAAGTCTTAAAACAACTAAAAATGAAAAGAGAACTACTAAACACAATTCAAACAAGACAAATTAAAGGTAAAAGTAAAGAGCCCCGTCACGCCAAGTGGCGTATATGGAATATGGTGTTAGTGACCATTTTACAGACCTTCGGCACATGAATTTTGGGGTAATGTGGTCGGTATTACGCCCGTGCCGCTTTACTTTCCCCACAAAAAATCCGGTACCCATTTAAGGCTGGGTGAACCCGGAAGCCGTCGATCAGAATCGAACCCGACCTTTTGTTCCTTGTAGTCCAGATCACTAACCAGCGAGCTATTGCGGCTTAAGGACAAACACAGCGGCCTACTAAAAGTAATCTTGAGAGG
Organism: Megaustenia siamemsis; assembly: GCA_032433765.1. Taxonomy (NCBI): domain Eukaryota; kingdom Metazoa; phylum Mollusca; class Gastropoda; order Stylommatophora; family Ariophantidae; genus Megaustenia; species Megaustenia siamemsis. The sequence continues at coordinate 13,252,806 of JAVIAB010000091.1, read as the reverse complement.
GAAAATACAAGGTAAAAGAGGCAGAGGCAGAACAAGACTAACATGGACGAGTAACATCAAAAGATGGACAGGTCTGCCTATGGCAAACTACAAAATCAAAGCAAGAGACAGAACGGAATGGCGCTCTATGGTAGCCAACCTTCGATGAGGAGACTGCACTCAATGATGATAACAATGATGAAAAGAAGCGAAATAGTGAAATATTAGAAAAGTGGTAGCATGAAGAAGGATGTAAGGAGATGTCCGATAGTTTACAATGAAAACGAAAGAAAGGAGGAAAAGAGAGAAAATTAGGGTGAGAAGGGGGAAGGCTATCTCCTCAGTTTAAAAAAATGTAAAGATTATATTTATAAATATATTACCACAAGATGTAATGTTGCCATTATGGGGCCTTACCTGATGTTAGCGCGAGAACCACTGTGATTGTGCAAAGGTGTTACTATTAATATCTACCCCGGACCAAAATAAAACCCCGAAAAAATAAAGAAAACTGGACTATGTAGTAGCTGTGCTTGCTTTGTTTGTGTTAAGATTGAAAACCGCTGATGCGGATTTGATGACCTGCTGTTGGGAGGAGAGTAAGGATCTTATAGCGCACTTTTCTGTTATGAGAAGGGAGGGGGGTTAATTTGTCTTTGGGAGTGCGGCTTCTAACCTCCCCTTGGAAGATTAATTTGTTGCTGGGAAGATTAGACACGTGACTTGTGGTTTTTTTGTTTAATGGAGGAAAGAGAGAGAGAGTACGAGAGAGAGAGAGAGAGAGAGAGAAAGAAAAGGAAAGAGAGAGAGAGAGAGAGAGAGAGAGGGATGATAACGATGCAAAGGAATAAAGTTAAGATTTGGTAGGAATGCAGAAACCAGGAAATATATGGAATGAGAGAATTAGAGAGGGAGAGAAAAGGAAGGAGAAAGAGATGATAACGATGCAAAGGAATAAAGGTAAGATTTGGTAGGAATGCAGAAACCAGGAAATATATGGAATGAGAGAATTAGAGAGAGAGAGAGACAAACAAACATAGTTATGGTTTTGGTTAGTCGAAGGGCCCGGTATCACTGCAAACGAATTAAAATCCATAATTGCTCAACCGCCCGTGCCAGTGGAATCATCCGAATTAATAACTCATCTCCTAAACAAAGAAAAGCAGATTCAGTCCCCATCACAGCAGTCTCAGCACACGCCAAGAGACATGTGGACTTGAAGGTTTCAATTTTGAATCAGACTGCACGCTGTAGGTGTGTTTGACTTCCAATATGTGACTTCCTCGTGGCTTTACCCTATTCTAGTCTCTGGGTAGTGCCTCCCCTAGTCTCTGAGTAGTGCCTCCCCTAGTCTCTGAGTAGTGTCTCCCCTAGTCTCTGAGTAGTGCCTCCCCTAGTCTCTGAGTAGTGTCTCCCCTAGTCTCTGAGTAGTGCCTCCCCTAGTCTCTGAGTAGTGTCTCCCCTAGTCTCTGAGTAGTGTCTCCCCTAGTCTCTGAGTAGTGCCTCCCCTAGTCTCTGGGTAGTGCCTCCCCTAGTCTCTGGGTAGTGCCTCCCCTAGTCTCTGAGTAGTGTCTCCCCTAGTCTCTGAGTAGTGCCTCCCCTAGTCTCTGGGTAGTGTCTCCCCTAGTCTCTGGGTAGTGTCTCCCCTAGTCTCTGGGTAGTGTCTCCCCTAGTCTCTGGGTAGTGTCTCCCCTAGTCTCTGAGTAGTGTCTCCCCTAGTCTCTGGGTAGTGTCTCCCCTAGTCTCTGAGTAGTGTCTCCCCTAGACTCTGAGTAGTGCCTCCCCTAGTCTCTGGGTAGTGCCTCCCATAGTCTCTGGGTAGTGCCTCCCATAGTCTCTGGGTAGTGTCTCCCCTAGTCTCTGGGTAGTGCCTCCCCTAGTCTCTGGGTAGTGCCTCCCCTAGTCTCTGGGTAGTGTCTCCCCTAGTCTCTGAGTAGTGCCTCCCCTAGTCTCTGAGTAGTGTCTCCCCTAGTCTCTGGGTAGTGCCTCCCCTAGTCTCTGGGTAGTGTCTCCCCTAGTCTCTGGGTAGTGCCTCCCCTAGTCTCTGGGTAGTGCCTCCCATAGTCTCTGGGTAGTGCCTCCCTAGTCTCTGGGTAGTGTCTCCCCTAGTCTCTGGGTAGTGCCTCCCATAGTCTCTGGGTAGTGCCTCCCCTAGTCTCTGGGTAGTGTCTCCCCTAGTCTCTGGGTAGTGTCTCCCCTAGTCTCTGAGTAGTGTCTCCCCTAGTCTCTGGGTAGTGTCTCCCCTATTCTCTGGGTAGTGCCTCCCCTAGTCTCTGAGTAGTGTCTCCCCTAGTCTCTGGGTAGTGCCTCCCCTATTCTCTGGGTAGTGCCTCCCCTAGTCTCTGAGTAGTGTCTCCCCTAGTCTCTGAGTAGTGTCTCCCTAGTCTCTGGGTAGTGTCTCCCCTATTCTCTGGGTAGTGCCTCCCCTAGTCTCTGGGTAGTGTCTCCCCTATTCTCTGGGTAGTGCCTCCCCTAGTCTCTGGGTAGTGTCTCCCCTATTCTCTGGGTAGTGCCTCCCCTAGTCTCTGGGTAGTGTCTCCCCTAATCTCTGGGTAGTGTCTCCCCTAGTCTCTGGGTAGTGCCTCCCCTAGTCTCTGGGTAGTGTCTCCCCTAGTCTCTGGGTAGTGTCTCCCCTAGTCTCTGGGTAGTGCCTCCCCTAGTCTCTGGGTAGTGTCTCCCCTAGTCTCTGAGTAGTGTCTCCCCTAGTCTCTGGGTAGTGTCTCCCCTATTCTCTGGGTAGTGCCTCCCCTAGTCTCTGGGTAGTGCCTCCCCTAGTCTCTGGGAAGTGCCTCCCCTTGTCTCTGTGTAGTGCCTCCCCTAGTCTCTGGGTAGTAAGGACCGATGTGTAGCTCTCTCGGCCAATAGCACAAAAGGAGGCCCCGTGTTCACTCCCGCACGTTAAAGAACCATGAACAGTTAAAAGTAGAAAGAAAAAAGGTCTACAGTGGCCGCTGCTAGGGCGAAATTGTTAGGTAAATCTGCTCATACCGAAGTCGGATGCGTCGGGCCAATCATCATCATCGAGTGCCGTCTCCGCAACGAAGGTTGGCTACCATGGAGCGCCATTTTGTTCTGTCTTTTGCTTTGATGCTGCAGGTTGTCATAGGCTGATTTGTCCATCTTGATGTTACTCGTCCATGTTAGTCTTGGTCTGCCTCTTTTACCCTGTATTGTCGGGCCAATAAGGCGCAGACATCGCGGCTCTGTCGTAAACTGCGACACAACAAATCACCGCCCACGTAACGGGTGAATGCTAAGGAGAAGAGAATGAAAGTGAGAGATGCTGAGAGACTGGGAGATATAGCAGAATAAGAGAAATATTACGTAAACATCAAGGGTCGAACAACAGCCAACAATAGAGATAATCTGTGTGCTACCCTACTAGAGTGACGTCACTGCCGAAGGTTCATCATTGTGAGCTACAGATGACTGACAGAATCTCGCCCACAACCCTCCCTGCTCGCAAAGCGAAACACGTCACGCTAGTAGTGTTGTTATCAAACTTTCTCTATAGTTAACTGTAGAATGATAAATATATGACATATCTCGTATGTTGGAAACACATATACTCATCTATCATAATTATGGTAGAACTAACATATATGCGAGAGCCGCGATATTTCAGTGATTCTACTTCTACCTTTTTAGCTCCCAGTGGAGCATAGGTCTTCAACAAACACTTTCCAAACCGTTCTGTTTTTTTTGCTATTCTTTTAAGATTATTCCATGTCTTCCCCATCATCTTCATCTCTGCTTCTATCTGTCTTCTCCAAGAATTCCTTGGTCTTCCTCTTTGTCTTTTCCCCTGGGGATTCCAAAAAAGGGCCTGTTATGTAATACTCTCAGTTGGCTTCCGTAGTGTGTGTCCTATCCAGCGCCAAATTCAGTGGTTAGTGAATTAGATTTTAAAAGACAATAGGTGGGGTTTGAACCTGATCGACGGCTTTCGGGTTCACCCAGCTTTAACAAAGTACCGATTTTTTCAGTGTGGGAAAGTAAAGCGGCACGGGCGTAACACCGACCACACTACCCCAAAAATCACGTTCCGAAGGTCTGTAAAAATGATTGTCACTAACACCATATTCTCTATACATCACTTGGTGTGACGCGGGCTCTTTAATTTTTTTTTAAAGATATCATCATGTGCCATACCGGTTGGCGTAGGCGATCATGTCATTCCACAATCGTCTATATTGAATATCTTCTATCCATTGTGCCTCGTATCAGTTCTGTAGTTCACTGTTTTAATTGCCATGACACCAAGCTATCCAGTATCTTCTCTCTTTGTCGTCCGCGATCTCTCTTTCCTTGTATTTTGCCAGTTGTAACCAAGTATTCCAACTTTTCTCTTCTCATTATGTGCCCGAATAATGTTGATTGCTTCTTTCTGATATTTTTTAAGAGCTCCTTTTTTGTGTTGGCCTATTTGAGAACGTCCTCATTGGTCTTTTTAAGCTGCCCAGGGAACTTTCAACATTCTTCTGAGAAATCCCATCTCTGTGGCCTCTAATCTTCTTTTCATTTGTTTGTCTACTGTCCATGATTCGCTTCAATAGTTCAGAATTAGCTCTATATAGCACCGATGAACTCTCTTTCTCACTTCTATTGACATAGACTTGTTGCATAAGACACTTTCAATTTTATGAAATGCTATTTTGGCCTGAAATATTCTGCTTTTTATTTTTGTGGTGCATCTTCCATCTAATGTTATTATTGTGCCGAAGTATTTAACGCGCTGCACTTATTTCAGATTTGTCCTGTTTATTTTTATGACGTACGCGGCCGTATTTGAACGAAATAAGAGACTAGCACTACAAAATAAGCTGAAAATAATTTCCCAAATCCATGGGTTAATTGATTGGTAATATAAACAACAATAATGAAAAAGACGGATGTAACGATGTTCCTATAACGAATACAGTTGATCAACTATTGATTTAAGATACAAATGGAGGTGAAGGCGCGTCTTCCAGCACCAGAGCTGGAAGTTGTCAGCGACCCACAGCTGATGGCTTGCGATCGGTGAACCAGAACCATCCAGACCCTGCTCCACCTCTCCGAGGTGCCTCCAGTAACAGACTAACCTTCTAGTCTGGCCAAGCGAGTAGGGATCGAAGAGGGAAGACAACCCAGTACTCAAAAATGTCGTGCTGAAGTCGGATGTGTTGGGCCGAAAGGCGCAAATATAACAGTTATATTGTAAACCACAACACAATGCAGACACGCCTACTTAACGTCCTTTTAAGGGCGGATGATGACGAGGTACACTCCTTTAGTCATCGGGCGAACGCAAGCAAATACAAATGCGTATTATGTGATTATCAAACTGCAGGCATTATATTTTGTCTTACCTCTAGAGAGTCAATATAAAACAAGGTGAGGTTTAATTCCTGTTATGCTTGTTTGCTTGCTCACTCTCCTCAGTCGTCTCCTTCACCTCCATTCTTCCCTTTCTACGTATTCTCCTCTTCATTTTTCTTCATCTCCTTCTTCTCTTCTTCGTCATCTTTCTCCTTCTTCTCGTCCTCCTCTATTTTTCTCTTGTTTATTTTACATAATGAGAGTTCTTCACATCCATAATACAAATTATAATTACAGCTTTCAAATAGCGAAACAAATACTCTAATAACATGCCATTGTCAAGAACTCACATCCATCAAACGACATCGGTTCTATGTAACTCACAGCAAAGTCGCTTTCTCCGCTCTGGACACAAGAGATTGTTCTTCTATTTGCTCTTGCTCTCAGGAAGCATTTGTCTTGGTCAAATCTCTTCTTGATTTCTGCTTCGGATGAGTCCAGTGGGACTTGTCAGTTTTTTTGTCTGGTAATGTTGCTGGCTTTCTTCACTTCTCTGATTATGTTTGTGAATTCTTTCTTTCTTTCTTCTTTCTTTCTTTCTTTCTTTCTTTCTTTCTTTCTTTCTTTCTTTCTTTCTTTCTTTCTTTCTTTCTTTCTTTCTTTCTTTCTTTCTTTCGTTCTTTCTTTCTTTCTTTCTTTCTTTCTTTCTTTCCTTCTATCTTTCTTTCCTTCTATCTTTCTTTCTTTCCTTCTTTCTTTCTTTCCTTCTTTCCTTCTTTCCTTCTTTCTTTCTTTCCTTCCTTCCTTCCTTCCTTCCTTCCTTCCTTCCTTCCTTCCTTCCTTCCTTCCTTTCTTTCTTTCTTTCTTTCTTTCGTTCGTAATTTCTTTTGTTTTTTCGTCGTTTTATCATTTCTTTCTTTCTTTCTTTCTTTCTTTCTTTCTTTCTTTCTTTCTTTCTTTCTTTCTTTCTTTCTTTCTTTCGTTCTTTCTTTCGTTCTTTCTTTCTTTCTTTCTTTCTTTCCTTCTTTCCTTCTTTCCTTCTTTCTTTATTTCTTTCTTTTTTTCTTTCTTTCTTTTTATCTTCTTTCCTTCCTTCCTTCCTTTCTTTCTTTCTTCATTCCTTCCTTCCTTTCTTACTTCCTTCCTTTCTTTCTTTCTTTCTTTCTTTCTTTCTTTCTTTCTTTCTTTCTTTCTTTCTTTCTTTCTTTCTTTCTTTCTTTCTTTCGTAATTTCTTTTGTTTTTTCGTCCTTTTGTCATTTCTTTCTTCCTTTCTTTCTTTCTTTCATTTTCTTTATTTCTTCCTTTTCTTTCTTTCTTCCTTTCTGTCTTCCTTTCTGTCTTTTTTCTTTCCTACTTTCTTACTTTCTTTTTTCTTCCCTTCTTTCTTTCTTCCTCTTTCTTTCTTTCTTTCTTTCTTTCTCTTTCTTTCTTCCTTTCTTTCTTTCTTTCTTCCTTTCTTTCTTTCTTTCTTCCTTTCTTTCTTTCTTTCTTTCTTACTTTCTTTCTTTCTTTATTCCCTTCTTTCTTTCGTCCTTTCTTTTGTTCTTTCGTCTTGTCTTTCGTCCTTTATTTCTTTCTTTTGTCTTTCTGTCTTTCTTCCTTTTTCCTCTTTCTTTCGTCCTTTCTTTCGTGTTTTCTTTCTTTCTTTCCTCCTTTCTTTCTTTCCTCCTTTCTTTCTTTCCTCCTTTCTTTCTTTCTTCCTTTCTTTCTTTTATCCTTTCTTTCTTTCCTTCTTTCTCTCCTTCTTTCATAATTTCTTTCTTTCGTCCTTTCTTTTGTCCTTTTTTTCGTCCTTTCTTTTGTCCTTTCTTTCGTCCTTTCTTTCTTTCTTCTTTCCTTTCTTACTTTTGGCGGTTTGGAGAGAATGGAAGGAAGGTGTGGGTTGTGGAGGGAGTAAGGATTGCATGGGACGAATTATTACATCCTGACCTACCCACATTTCTGTCCTTCTTCTTCTATACGTTTGTCATTCTTTCAGTTCGATTCTCTGTGGCTGCAATACTGAATGTGTTTCTTTGTCTCGTCATCTCTCTTTGTTTATTTCTCTTTTGATCACTGTGTTTCTGTCTCGCTCTGTTTGTCTCAATTTGTTTCTTTGTCTTTTCTCTGTTTGTTTTTTTTTTTCTCTGTTTGTCTCAAATTATTTCTTTGTCTTTTCTTCATTCGTGTTTTTTTCTGTTTATTGCAGTTTGTTTATTTGTCCTTTTACCATTTGTAATGTTTTCTCTGTTTATCTAAATTTGTTTCTTTGTCTCTGTTTCTGCTGGTTTTTTTACGGCTTGTCTCAATTTGTTTCTTTGTCGCTGTTTCCATTTTTCATTTCTCTGTTTGTCTCAATGTGTTTCCTTTCTCTGTTTTCATTTGCTTTTACTCTGTTTCAATTTGTTTCTTTATCCTGTTTGCATTGATTTTTTCTCCGTTTGTCTCAATTTGTTTCTTTGTGTCTGTTTCCGTTTCTATGTTTTTTTTTGTTTTGTCTGAATCTGTTTCTTTGTCTCTGTCTTCGATTATTTTTCCGCTGTTCCAATTTGTTCTTTTATCTCAGTCTGGACTAGTTGTTCCTGCTTCTCTTTTATTTTCTTGTTTGTATTCTCATCTCCATTAGTCTCTATGTCTAAGTTTGGATCTATATCGTGGTCAATATCCTGATTTATCTATGACCCGGTCTATGTCTTTGTCTATGTCCTTGTCTATGTACTGATCTATGTCTAGGTCTGTGTCCTAATCTATATCCTGATATAAATCCTGATCTATGTCCTGATCTATGTATGTCCTAGTTTATGTCCTGATCTATATATGTCCTAGTTTATGTCTTGATCTATATATGTCCTAGTTTATGTCCTGATCTATATATATTCTGATTTATATCACGATCTATATATGTCCCGATCTATGTCCTGAACTATCTATGTCCTTGTTTCTGTCCTGATCTGTTTATATTCTGATCTATATATGTTCTGATCTATATCCAAATCTATATATATTCTGTTCTATATCCTAATATATATATATTCTGATCTATATCCTAATCTATATATGTCCTGATCTATATCCTAATATATATATATATATATGTTCTGATCTATATCCTAATCTATATATGTCCTGATCTATATCCTAACATGTATATGTTCTGATCTATATCCTAACATGTATATGTCCTGATCTATATCCTAATCTATATATGTCCTGATCTATATCCTAATCTATATATGTCCTGATCTATATCCTAATCTATATATGTCCTGATCTATATCCTAATCTATATATGTCCTGATCTATATCCTAACATGTATATGTCCCGATCTATATCCTAATCTATATATGTCCTGATCTATATCCTAATCTATATATGTCCTGATCTATATCCTAACATGTATATGTCCTGATCTATATCCTAACATGTATATGTCCTGATCTATATCCTGATATGTATATGTCCTGATCTATATCCTGATATGTATATGTCCTGATCTATATCCTGATATGTATATGTCCTGATCTATATCCTGATATGTATATGTCCTGATCTATATCCTGATATGTATATGTCCTGATCTATATCCTGATATGTATATGTCCTGATCTATATCCTAATCTATATATGTCCTGATCTATATCCTAACATGTATATGTCCTGATCTATATCCTAACATGTATATGTCCTGATCTATATCCTAACATGTATATGTTCTGATCTATATCCTAATCTATATATGTCCTGATCTATATCCTAATCTATATATGTCCTGATCTATATCCTAATCTATATATGTCCTGATCTATATCCTAACATGTATATGTTCTGATCTATATCCTAATCTATATATGTCCTGTTCTATATCCTAACATGTATATGTCCTGATCTATATCCTAACATGTATATGTTCTGATCTATATCCTGACATGTATATGTCCTGATCTATATCCTAACATGTATATGTTCTGATCTATATCCTAACATGTATATGTCCTGATCTATATCCTGATATATATATGTCCTGATCTATATCCTGATATGTATATGTCCTGATCTATATCCTAACATGTATATGTCCTGATCTATATCCTGACATGTATATGTCCTGATCTATATCCTAACATGTATATGTTCTGATCTATATCCTAACATGTATATGTCCTGATCTATATCCTAACATGTATATGTCCTGATCTATATCCTAACATGTATATGTCCTGATCTATATCCTGATATATATATGTCCTGATCTATATCCTGATATGTATATGTCCTGATCTATATCCTAACATGTATATGTCCTGATCTATATCCTGATATGTATATGTCCTGATCTATATCCTAACATGTATATGTCCTGATCTATATCCTAACATGTATATGTCCTGATCTATATCCTAGTATGTATATGTCCTGATCTATATCCTAACATGTATATGTCCTGATCTTTATCCTAATCTATATATGTCCTGATCTATATCCTAACATGTATATGTCCTGATCTATATCCTAATCTATATATGTCCTGATCTATATCCTAATATGTATATGTCCTGATCTATATCCTAACATGTATATGTCCTGATCTATATCCTAACATGTATATGTCCTGATCTATATCCTGATATGTATATGTCCTGATCTATATCCTAATATATATATATATATATGTTCTGATCTATATCCTAATCTATATATGTCCTGATCTATATCCTGATATGTATATGTCCTGATCTATATCCTAATCTATATATGTCCTGATCTATATCCTAACATGTATATGTCCTGATCTATATCCTGATATGTATATGTCCTGATCTATATCCTAACATATATATGTCCTGATCTATATCCTAACATGTATATGTCCTGATCTATATCCTAATCTATATATGTCCTGATCTATATCCTAATCTATATATGTCCTGATCTATATCCTAATCTATATATGTCCTGATCTATATCCTGATATGTATATGTCCTGATCTATATCCTAATCTATATATGTCCTGATCTATATCCTAACATGTATATGTCCTGATCTATATCCTGATATGTATATGTCCTGATCTATATCCTAACATATATATGTCCTGATCTATATCCTAACATGTATATGTCCTGATCTATATCCTAATCTATATATGTCCTGATCTATATCCTAACATGTATATGTCCTGATCTATATCCTAATCTATATATGTCCTGATCTATATCCTAATATATATATGTCCTGATCTATATCCTGATATGTATATGTCCTGATCTATATCCTAACATATATATGTCCTGATCTATATCCTAACATATATATGTCCTGATCTATATCCTAACATATATATGTCCTGATCTATATCCTAACATGTATATGTTCTGATCTATATCCTAATCTATATATGTCCTGATCTATATCCTAACATGTATATGTCCTGATCTATATCCTAACATGTATATGTTCTGATCTATATCCTAATCTATATATGTTCTGATCTATATCCTAATCTATATATGTCCTGATCTATATCCTAACATGTATATGTCCTGATCTATATCCTGACATGTATATGTCCTGATCTATATCCTAACCCTATATATGTCCTGATCTATATCCTAACATGTATATGTCCTGATCTATATCCTAACATATATATGTCCTGATCTATATCCTAACATGTATATGTCCTGATCTATATCCTAACATGTATATGTCCTGATCTATATCCTAACATATATATGTCCTGATCTATATCCTAACATATATATGTCCTGATCTATATCCTAACATATATATGTCCTGATCTATATCCTAACATATATATGTCCTGATCTATATCCTAATCTATATATGTTCTGATCTATATCCTGATCTATATATGTTCTGATCTATATCCTAACATATATATGTCCTGATCTAAATCCTGATCTATATATGTTCTGATCTATATCCTGATCTATATATGTTCTGATCTATATCCTGATCTATATATGTCCTGATCTATATCCTAATCTATATATGTTCTGATCTATATCCTGATCTATATATGTCCTGATCTATATCCTAACATATATATGTCCTGATCTATATCCTAACATATATATGTCCTGATCTATATCCTGATATGCCTATACATTTATTTGTGTCCCCTCCTTTACTCTCTATATTCTCCAACTACTCTTTCTCTCCCCAACAGTCGTGTCAATCTATCTATTTCTCTCTCTCTCTCTCTCTCTCTCTCTCTCTCAGTAATGATGCATTTGCTTCCCAAACAGAAAGAGAATGTCAGACATTCTGCATTGTTCCTTTTGTTTATTTTTATACCTTTTTGACGTTCTGTCTATCAATAATAATATTCATACTTCCGCCTTACATCTTCTGTTCATCGGAAACCACTTTATCAATTTGTACACACACACATAATACCCAGAAACACACACACACTCAACGATATTTCTTCTGTTTCTTTCTTCTACTCCATAAGCCACCCTATTTTTTTTGTTCAGTTTTCTATTCTTGGTTTCTCTTTCGTTTTGTTTAAATTTCCGTGCAACTTTCTCTCTCTCTATCTCTCTCTCTCTCTCTCTCTCTCTCTCTCTCTCTCTCTCTCTCTCATTCCACGTAATTATAATCGCATTTATTCTAGAAGGTTTCATTGATCGTAAGCTTCAAATTTGGCTCAAGAAATTTTTTTTTTTTTAAATATGAAGCCAAAGATAGTTTAAGAGAGGCAAACAGACGGACAAGAGTATAGACAGACAAGACAAAAACACAGAAAGAGGGAGTTACATTCTATAAGATGAATTGACTCTGCAGGCAAGAAATTTCTGACAAAAATTACTCTCAGGGTAACCCAAAAATATGACAGTGATTTCCCTTGATTGATGACGCTCCAGGTTGACGTCATTAAAACAATTTTATCGGAACATTCAATACAACATGTCAGCCATTTTGTTGCCATTTGTTTGTTTGTCTTTACACGGTAGGGTATTTATGAATACATCGGTAATATTTTTAAAATATGTAAATTTAAATTGTAAAATATAATTATGTATTTAAGTGATGTTTTAAAGATGTTTTGTTTTGTATTCGTTCTTCTAGTGCTTGCTGTTTTTGAAACAAGAACATGTTTTATGATGTCACAATCATCATCCCAACGTTGTGCTATATATGCCAGACCTGGACCCTAGAGGCAAGAACAACAAGTAAAATAACCTCTACTGAGATGAAATGTGTCAGACGAATGACAGGAAACAGTCTGAGAGATAAGATCAGAAATGAAGAACTGAGAAAAGAACTGAAAAAGCTAGGAATAACCCCCGCCATAGAATACATAAAGAAACAATAGATAAAAATGGTTTGGCAACGTGACAAGGCAGAAATAACTAAACACAACACAACGAGCTGTCAACGAACGTTGTGAGAATACCAGACCATGCAAAAGATGGATGTATTAAATATTAGAAGCACTAGGAAACATAACAGCAGCAGAGGCGAACAGAAGAGCAAAAGACCGCACATTTTTATCTCCCCTCGACGCTGAAAGGCAGATGAGGAAGGAAAGAGGAAGAAGACATAGGTGTTGTTCTTTCTAGAAGGTTATCCTAAAATTGGCACATCTGAGCTGGTAGAGGTGAGGTTAAGTTGGGTTGGGGCTCCAGATGAGGGTATGCAGATAAGTTCCTAGTGTAAAGTTGTTATAACACCTTGTAGGAGTGTACGTTACACCCCACCACTTGCTCCTTACAACCAGCTTTACAGCAGCACTGTAATTATTTGCTTGTTCCTTGCTAACCTTATACCGTTGTTACTTCATGCTTGTCTAACTTCATCCGTGTTTTTGTGTTCTAGTTAGATATAACTTCGTTTTGTTGTCCGTCTTCCGGTCAGTGTGGCGGGTAGGCGGCAGTAACCGTTGAGGCTGTGTCTGAAAAGTGTTCCTTTTTGCAGTTTCCTCATATTGCACGTCTGGCTTGCTACCGGAGCTACTGAGTTTAGTGCTCTGTGCACACCGTGAGCTGTGTATTTCATCCGAATCGTGCTTCGATATTCCGATTGCATTTGATGGATGATGATCTCGTGTGACGAATGACATATATTTGCGTTCACTTTCGATGCGACTACGCCTTATGCCATTTGACGTGTGCTGCGCCTGCTAAGATAGGGACTGCAGCTAACTTTCATTGTTTAGATCCTTCAATGATATGGCTAGTTAATTAAGATGGATTCCACCGGCACGGGCAGTTGAGCAATTATGGATTTTAATTCGTTTCCAGTGATACCGGGGCCTTCGACTGACTACAACTACACATTTATTGTCTGTTTGTTGTCTTGCTTTTTGAAGAAGGCCACATGAAACATCATGATTTTGTTTTGTTCCTTTTTTTATAATAAAGCTCTATTTTAGGAGTTTATCTTATGCAACAAATCTATGTCAATAAAAATGAGAAAGAGAGTTCATCGGTGCTATATAGAGCCAATTCTGACCTATTGAAGCGAATCATGGACAGTAGACAAACAAATGAAAAGACGATTAGAGGCCACAGAGATGGGATTTCTCAGAAGAATGTTGAAAGTTCCCTGGACAGCTAAAAAGACCAATGAGAAAGTTCTCAAAGAGGCCAACACAAAAAGGGAGCTCTTAAAAAACATTAGAAAGAAACAATCAACATTTTTCGGGCACGTAATGAGAAGAGGAGAGTTGGAATACTTGGTTACTACTGGCAAAATAAAAGGAAAGAGAGATCGCGGACGACAAAGAGAGAAAATACTGGATAGCTTGGTGTCATGGCATGGAAAACAGTCAACAACAGAACTGATACAATGCACTGTAGATAGAAGATTGTGGAGGGACATGATCACCTACGCCAACCGGTAAGGCACATGATGATGATTTTAAGAGTGTATTTTACACCGCAGCACTTGCTCCATGCACTTAATGGGTTGGTAACTCTGTTTATGTGAAATTAACAACCAGTTACAGTGTAAACTAAACAAGGTGGCAGATTGTGGTAGAAAATAGATCTGGTCGAAGTTGAAGCAGAGGTTTATAGCGTAGGCCAGACGTGGGGCACTCTATGAAGATTTAGACTAGATCGCTTCAGGCGAGGGAAAGTATTTTGTTTATTATCGAGTGTTGCGTGATATGACGGTGATGTAGTTTTACAACTAATAAAAGGAACATTAAGTGTAGTAGGTTGGTAGCTTGACAGGTAGTCTAACAGGTAGCAGATAGTCTAACAGGCAGTCTAACAGGTAGCCTAGCAGGCAGTCTATCAGGTAGTATAACAGGCAGTCTATCAGGTAGTATAACAGGCAGTCTAACAGGTAGTATAACACGCAGTCTAACAGGTAGCCTAGCAGGTAGCAACAGGTAGCCTAGCAGGTAGCAACAGGTTGCGTAGCAGGTAGTCTAGCAGATAGTCTAACAGGTAGCCTAGCTGGTAGCCTAACATGTAGCCTAGCAGGTAGCCTAGCTGTTAGCCTAGCAGGTAGCCTAACAGGTAGCCTAACAGGTAGTCTAAATTGTAGCCTAGCAGGTAGTCTAACAGGTAGCCTAGCTAGCAGTTTAACAGATAGCCTAGCTAGCAGTTTAACAGGTAGCCTAGCAGGTAGTCTAACGGGCAGTCTAACAGGTAGTCAGCATGTTGTCTAGCAGGTAACCTAGCAGGTTGCCTAAAATACGTTCTAACAGGTAGCCTAGCAGGTAGCCTAACAGGTAGCCTAGCAGGTAGTCTAACAGGAAGCCTAACAGGTAGTCTAAATTGTAGCCTAGCAGGTAGTCGAACAGGTAGCCTGGCTAGCAGTCTAACAGGTAACCTAGCAGGTTGTCTAAAATACGTTCTAACATGTAGCCTAGCAGGCAGCTAACATAACTGTAGCCGTGAGAAATAGGTTTAAAAAAAAAAAAGTAAAGTACCCCCGTCATGCCAAGTGGCGTATAGGGAATATGGAGTTAATGACCATACATTTTACAGACCTTCAGCACAAGGTTTTTGGGGTAATGTGGTCGGTATTACGCCCGTACCGCTTTACTTTCTCATAAAAAAAATCCGGTACCTATTAAAGGCTAGGTGAACTGGAAGCCGTCGGTTGGGATCGAAC
Organism: Megaustenia siamemsis; assembly: GCA_032433765.1. Taxonomy (NCBI): domain Eukaryota; kingdom Metazoa; phylum Mollusca; class Gastropoda; order Stylommatophora; family Ariophantidae; genus Megaustenia; species Megaustenia siamemsis. Next base: position 13,237,446 of record JAVIAB010000091.1, on the reverse strand, counting down.
CCTATTTCTTTTATCCTTTGTATTCCAGTTCACTAACCACTGAACTATCGCGGCTCCGGCTATAACCGTACATGGTCTCCCCCTGGTCTCAGCAGCAAGACCCGGCTTGAAACGTCAGTTACTTATTCACGAAAAAAAAAAGGAGCACCTCCGAAGACATGAGTTATCTGTCTGTGCGGCGAGGGACCACTGAGCACACGCCTGCCAGGGAACAAACGTATTAACACGCAAGATTCAGTTCCTAGTCTCTAGGGACTTCGTTAGGGGTCAAAGCCTGAGAGCGCCAACAAAAATAATAAAATTATTCAATATGATTGTGATGGATTAGCAGATGTAACATGCGTTAATGTTCTTGAACCTTGATGCTTTCAGCTAGACGGCATATAAGACTCGTAGAGTCTCACTCCAGTTGTCTCTATTCTTGATCCTGTCAGTTAGACAGCACATAAGGCTCGTAGAGTCTCACTCCAGTTGTCTCTATTCTTGATTCTGTCAGTTAGACAGCACATAGGACTCGTATAGTCTCACTTCAATTGTCTCTATTCTTAATCCTTTCAGTTAGACAGCACATAGGACTCGTATAGTCTCACTTCAATTGTCTCTATTCTTGATTATGTCAGTTAGACAGCACATAGGACTCGTAGAGTCTCACTCCAGTTGTCTCTATTACTGATCCTTCCAGTTAGACAGCACATATGACTCGTAGAGTCTCACTCCAGTTGTCTCTATTACTGATCCTTCCAGTTAGACAGCACATATGACTCTTAGAGTCTCACTCCAATTGTCTCTATTACTGATCCTTCCAGTTAGACAGCACATACGACTCTTAGAGTCCCACCCAATTGTCTCTATTCCTGATCCTTCCAGTTAGACAGCACATAAGACTCTTAAGAGTCTCACTCCCATTGTCTCTATTCTTGATTCTTTCAGTTAGACGGCACATAAGACTCGTAGAGTCTCACTCCAATTGTCTTTATTCTTTATTCTTTCAGTTAGACGGCACATAAGGCTCGTAGAGTCTCACCCCAATTGTCTCTATTCCTGATCCTTCCAGTTAGACAGCACATAAGACTCTTAGAGTCTCACTCCAATTGTCTTTATTCTTTATTCTTTCAGTTAGACGGCACATAAGACTCGTAGAGTCTCACTCCAATTGTCTTTATTCTTTATTCTTTCAGTTAGACGGCACATAAGACTCGTAGAGTCTCACTCCAATTGTCTTTATTCTTTATTCTTCCAGTTAGACGGCACATAAGACTCTTAGAGTCTCACCCCAATTGTCTCTATTCCTGATCCTTCCAGTTAGACAGCACATAAAACTCTTAGTCTCACCCCAATTGTGTCTATTCCTGATCCTTCCAGTTAGACAGCACATAAAACTCTTAGTCTCACCCCAATTGTCTCTATTCTTGGCAAGCTGTTCGATTATAGAGAACATCCTAAATAATGCCAACCTTGCCTATTTTGATATAATTTTTTTTCAGCGTTTCTAGAGGTTACCCTGTTTTCCTCTGACCTGATGCTTCCCATTTGAGAGCTGCTTAGTAATTATGTGGTCGTTTCTTCTAAATATATGCCTGACATATGCCAATCTTCTATTCTTAATAATATACGCAATAGCTTCGTTTAATCAAAAACATAAATATGATATTAAAAAATATCCTACATTTAAATAAACAAATCAGTCATGTTGTGTGCTACGAATGCTAGAATTAGACTCTCGAGAAGAACAGGAGAAAAAGACACAGAAATCATGAAATGTGTTAGACGAATGACAGGAAACAGCCTGAGAGACAAGATCAGAAATGAAGAACTGAGGGTAAAAAGCTAGGAATAATTCGTGCCTTTAAAATATATAAAGAAATAACAGATTAAATAGTTTCATCTATTTAATGTCTGGGTGAACCAAGGAGCCCGGGATCGAAACGGAACCGATCTCTTGTCCCCAGGAGACACACTTTTGTTTGACATCCCTTCACAGTGAGACCGCGCTAAGTTTTCTTTTGTGCTTTCAACGTTTGTCCTTTTTTCGCAGCGAGGCCGCGCTATTCTTCGCTGCGCACGTCTACGTATAGTCCTTGTATGCAGTAAACAGTGCAACCTTCGGCTGCCCTGCTGTCTTGCAGGTATGATCGGGAGAGTAAAAGGTTAAGGGAGGGTACCACGAAGTAAAACAACCCCACTGCCTTGCGGATGAGACTTTTTAGTCAAAAGCTAGCAGAGCCAACCGTTAACAAACCGACGGAAGGCAACAGAAAACCACCGTCGTAACTTCTTTGTACAATCATGAATCGCCCAGACAGCTTAAGAGAATCCCTGGACAGAAGGTCAACAACAGAAATGACAAATAACTGTCGAGATACGAAAGTTGTGGCGAGACATGATCACTACGCCAGCAGGCTCGACACTTGATGATGATGACTGCGTTACCTTAGAATCAGAAAAACAAAGACAGCAACGACTTTCAGGAATCTTCATCATATGTGGACATCAACATTTACTAAACACAAAAACAAAGTTCATGATTTTCAAATAAAATATATCATTCATCCCTTACTTGTGTGCATGCTAGAGCTGGAAAACAACTAAATATAGAGAAAGTAAACTGGGTGAATTTGAAAACAAATGACACAGGAAAATACTTTATAAATGGTGGAATGAGTTCAGGTCTAGTGCAGAAATATGAGAAGCGACAGAGCATCTCAAGATATCAACTATAATCAAAAGGAGGAGATCATATGTTGGTCATGTGATGAAAAGAGACAGCAACAAAAATCTCAAAGAGGCCATCAAATGGGTGGACAAGAAAGAGACCGACCTAGAGAAACACTAAAAAGAAAAAATAAGGCAAGAGGCAACAACAGTAGACATCAGCTCCCTCAGCGAGATCGCGCAACTCGCACAGAACAAAACTGTGTGGTGAAACACAATGCAAGTCCTGTGCAAGATTGAAAGATCGTCCGAGGACACAAGTGTCTAGAATTGCTACGCTATATGCCGTCTTCGGCTCGAAAGGCCAAATAGATAGACAGAATACCTTTAGAGACAGTTTCACAAACTAAACTACCAAGAATGTGGTCAAAATCGATTTTGGAAACCGAACACCTTCCCACGACCTAATTCCGATACCCCACTTTTCCTTTTTCCTCCCGTTTTTGTGATCCCAGCGCCACAAAGTACTTCCTTCCCACAAACCTCTCAAGTACAGATCGACTTCACACTGTTTTCTATGCATTTCCCCTTTTATCCGAAGTATTCGTCATTATTCGACTGCCCTTCAAACATTGAACCTGATCGATTGATATTAAACAGAACGGTTCCCTGCACAAGTGGTCCTTGACGTTGACCTCGACCTCGACTGTTGACTTGCCAAAGGTCATGAAGTTAATCTTCAGAAATAAGAGACAAACGCTGACGTTTTTATTCTTAAATCGTCACGTAATAAAGCTAATCTACACACGCTGTTTTGCTTTCGGCCTATTCAATTAAAAACATAAAAATAAATTCGGATAATCATCTCTAATGGAGGAGTTTGAGTTTAAAAAGGAGTTTATTCGAATAATAATTACCCTCATATATGCTCACATCAAAACAAATAACATCAGAACTAAAACGGCGAATAGAAGAATGCTATATTTACTCAATGTTCCTGCATGCTACTTAAATATGGACATTAACAAAGAAAACAGAGCGGAAAATTAAAGCCTTTGAAATGTAGATCTTTAGGAAAATGTGGAGAATTGGGTAGAAAGGAAAAAAAAAGACAAAGAAGGAATGTTTGAAACAGATGAAAATGAAAAAAAAATAAATAAAGGAAAGAAAGGGTAATATTTAGTTATTTGCGGGTCATCATCATTGCACTCCGAACATGTCCATAGGTGCTCAGATCCCCTCCTCAGCAAGTCCCGCTATGTCCAGCGACTGACGACTCCAGTTTTGTGTTGGTTGATAAGTCTTCTTACACGGCCACTAAGTTTCTCATTTCTGGCTGTGCCCATCTTAACTCCCATTTCCATCATCCGAAGAAGTGGCGTGGATCTGTGTTTGTCCAAAGGGTAATAATACCCTTCTAAACGTCATCTTGGAAGGGAAGGTACAAGACATAAGAGGCAGAGGCAGACCAAGACTAAATTGCACTGATAACATCAAAAGGTGGACCATCAAGACAAGAAACAGTAAAATTGCGCTCTGCAGTAGTCAACCTTTGATGTGGAGACGGCACCCAATGAATAAATAATTACCCTCGCTATAAGTCTCGTTGTTTAGGCTCAGTGTTCATGTCAAGTGTTTTGTTACTCGTTTGTTTCCATGCCACCGTGAGAGACTTAAAGCGAGCTGTTCTGCTTTTGTTGACACAAATTAAACCTCAACTCGATCTTCCGCTGTCATTGGCTTGACACTCACGTTTTATGAAGATTGTTAATGGCTTCATGAATAGGTCTCCAAGGTTTAAATAATACATGTTATTTCGGAAATGGACAGATAAAGAAAGAGAAAGTGAAGAGAGAGAGGGAGAGAGAGTAGTGGGGGGGGTGTGAGAGAGTGAGTGTGAGAAAGAGTGAGAGAGTGAATGAGAGATAATGAAAGTGAGAGAGTGAGAAAGACAGAGTGACTGAGAGATAATGAGTGAGAGAGTGATAGAGTGAGTGAGTGAGTGAGAGAGAGAGAGAGTGAGTGAGTGAGAGAGAATGAGTGAGAGAGAGAGAGAGAGTGACTGAATGAGAGATAATGAGAGCTAGAAAGACAGAGTGAGAAAATGTGACAGAGTGTGTCAGCTATAGAAACAATGTGAGAGAGTAAGTGAGAGAGAGAGAGAGAGACAGAGTGAAAGAGTGAGCAAGAGAAATAATGAGAGAGTGAGTGAGGGAGACACAGCGTAAGAGACATAGTAAGTGAGAGTGTGGGAGAGTGTGGGAGAGAGTGAGAAAGATTGAGAGACTAGACTTTAGATTTAGACTGCAGACCTATAAACGGAATGGTCTCACTGCAGGCTGAGCATTCCCATATCCGCCCAGTCCCCGTTACAGCAACCGACAATGTGTTCAGCCAGCTCGTACACACTGTTCCGTTCTACGTCTCGAGTTCTTTGAAAATTGCACGTTTTTCCGTTCATACTATCCTATTGAAGGTGCAGCTTTCCGGATAAATGGCGCGCAGCTCAAAATTGACACGGGCAGCATAATATCGAGTTCCATTCACCCACGTTAAATCCGAGTAGACTTCATGATCAGTAAGCACACAACGAGAGAGAGAGAGAGAGAGAGAGAGAGAGAGAAGAGTGAATTTAGAAATATAGTTATATGAATTTTAAAAAAAGTAAAGAGCCCACGTCACGCCAAGTGGTGTATAGGGATTATGGTGTTAGTGACCATACATTTTACAAACCACACGATTTTTGGGGTAATGTGGTCGGTATTACGCCCGTGCCGCTTTACTTTCCCAGAAAAAAATCCGGTACCCATTTAAGGCTGGGTGAACCCGGAAGCCGTCGGTTGGGATCGAACCCTACCCCTTGTCCTTTGTAGTCCAGTTCACTAACCACTGAGCTATATGTCTCCCTTATATGAATTAGTAGATAGTATAATGGGACATATATATAATGGGTAGACACAACAAGAGTTAGATAAGAAGCCAGAATTAATGAGAAACAGTTTTTTTTTTTTTTAAACTTAAAGGCCGTGTGGGAGAGTATAGGAGAGAGTGAGAAAGATTGTGGGAGAGAGTGAGAAAGATTGTGTGAGAGAGTGAGAAAGATTGTGTGAGAGAGTGAGAAAGATTGTGTGAGAGAGTGAGAAAGATTGTGTGAGAGAGTGAGAAAGATTGTGTGAGAGAGTGAGAAAGAAGATTGTGTGAGAGAGTGAAAAAGAAGATTGTGTGAGAGAGTGAGAAAGATTGTGTGAGAGTGAGAAAGATTGTGGGAGAGAGTGAGAAAGATTGTGGGAGAGAGTGAGAAAGATTGTGGGAGAGAGTGAGAAAGATTGTGGGAGAGAGTGAGAAAGATTGTGGGAGAGAGCGAGAAAGATTGTGGGAGAGAGTGAGAAAGCCTTTCCTTTCCTAGGTCTACAGTCTAAGTCTAAAGTCTAGTCTCTCACTCACTGCCTTTAAGCTGCCTTACAGGAAGATTGGGACAATCAAAGGCTAAGGAAAGCAAACCTGAATAAAATGCTGGCAGAAATCGGATGCACTGGGCCACTGGCGCAGAACACAGTGCAACGTTTTAATACGGATACCATCAACTATCAAGGAGGGATTAAGTCATCATACTTCGCCTACGCACTGGCCACAATAGAATGAGAAATCACATGTTCACCAAATTCAAAATAGGTACAACCATCCTATACCACCGTACACTGGACAATATGATTACAAAACATGTTCTACAGGATTGCCCCCAGTACACAGACCTGAGAAGAGCAATGTGGTCCACACCCACCTCCCCGGAAGAGAAACTATATGGGGCAATCTAATCGCTTAAACAGACAGCTGCCTTCATAAGAGAGTCTGGAATCCTACTCTGATTGAGTCTTGATCGTAGAGAGAGAGAAAAAAAATAACAGAAACATACAGATGTGAAGAGGGAGAAAGAGAAATAGATAACAGGAATTAAAATACAGGTAAAGTGGGAGACAATAGCGAGGTAGGGGAGAAGAAAGATGGGAGTTAGATAATGGGAGTGACAGAACTATGGAGAAAGAGGCACGGAGTGATGGAAAAAGGTCAGGCAGTCAGTGAACACACCAACGGAATTGTAAGCAAAGAAATGAGTGTAAGAGAAGGAGAAATGAGTGTAAGTGAAGAAATAACGAGTGCAAGAAGAAATAGAGAGTGTAAGATGAAGAAGAAATCAAGAATTTAAGAGACGAAGAAATAAAGAGTGTCATGTAAGAAATATAGAGTGTCAGAGAAGAAATAAAGAATGTAAGAGAAGAAGAAATAAAGAGTGTAAGGTAAGAAATATAGAGTGTCAGAGAAGAAATAAAGAATGTAAGAGAAGAAGAAATAACGAGTGTAAGGTAAGAAATATAGAGTGTCAGGGAAGAAATAAAGAGTGTAAGATGAAGAAGAAAGAAATAATGTAAGAGAAGAAAAAATAAAAAGTGTAAGGTAAGAAATAAAGAGTGTCAGGGAAGAAGAAATAAAGAGTGTAAGAGAGAAGAAATATAGAGTGTAAGGTAAGAAATAAAGAGTGTAAAAGAGAAGAAATATAGAGTGTAAGGTAAGAAATAAAGAATGTAAGATGAAGAAGAAATAAAGAGTGTAAGAGAGAAGAAATAAAGAGTGTAAGGTAAGAAATAAAGTGTAAGAGAGAAGAAATAAAGAGTGTAAGGTAAGAAATAAAGAATGCAATATAAGAAAAAATAAAGAGTGTAAGGTAAGAAATAAAGAGTGTAAGGTAAGAAATAAAGAGTGTAAGAGAAGAAAGAACGAAATAAAGAACCACACACAAACACACACATACATAAATAAATAAATGTTAATACATGTTACAATAAGCCTTCCACACAGAGATAAAGAGAGAGACTGAATAAATTAGATACAGAAAGACATAAACGAAAAGAGAAAGTGATTTTGAAAGGAATAATATAGCTTCAGAATGAGGGACAAATATTTTGAAAATGATAAAACCGGAGAAGAGTAGAGTTAGAGATAAATAAGAGATATTAAATTAGAGATAGATAAATAGAGAGAGAGAGAGAGAGAGAGAGAGAGAGAGAGAGAGAGAGAGAGAGAGAAGAGAGAGAGAGAGATTGATAGAAATGTAAATGTCATCGTAATGAAATCAAATATTTTCATTAAAATAGCATGAGCGATATAATGCCTATAACATATCATTACATATGCGTATGTGCACATATTAACAACTGCTGTGCAGGCAAACGTTATAACATAAATATCAATTTACTTCCTTAGATCCATCAATTTATCATCGCGGTGCACTTTATGAAGAAGTTGATCGCATGAACAGCCCGTGTTATTAAACCCTTTTGACAGATAACATATTTTATAATATTAGCGTTACCCCCTGTATTGTTTCTCTGTATAACTACAACGAATAAATTCATAACATCAAGTTTAACGATCATAAAAATATATATTGATGAATTATGATACAAAGAAATGTAGAATATTTTATCGGAAAATTATCTCCGTCAGGGGCGATAATACGATTTGGGGGTTGTTGTATTTATTGGTGCGCAACAGTTATCGTTCCTGGTCACTCGAAGGTTATCTACTCTTGACGGTTGTCATGACAACACTGAGTTAAGTAATGATTTCATTGTTTGGATCTTTCGTGTCACGTCAGTGGCCGTAGTCACATCGATAGTCTGCTTCAGAAAGAGATATTGTAACCATATCATGTCATAGATAACATTATTCTATCTATCTATTGACCTTTCGAGCCGTAGCCGGCCCATAGGGCGTAGACCGAGATACTCCTTCTCTTATATAAATTTTTGTTCTAGCGGTTTTCAATTTTTTTAAAGATATTTTATCAAATCTTGTCATTTGTCTCTGTTCTGTGCAAGCCGCTCTATCTCATTGAGGGAGCCGATTCTTGCTGCTCTTGCCTCTCTCATTAATGTTCTTCTCAGTGCCTCTCTGAGTCTTCCTCTTTTCGTCTTACCTGTTGTTTCCCACATGAGGGCTTGCTTTGCTATTCGGTTATTATCTCTCCTCATCACATGTCCAACATATGACCATCGATTTTTCTTTATTACTGAAGATATTAGTGGTTGATTGGCTTCCAATTTCCTTGGTTGGTTATTTGGTTATGGAGTAGGACATCGTATGACAGGGAACCGTTGGCTGTGCTCACTTTCTGCGCGGTTTTGCCTTATGTCTTTTGGCGTGTGCTGAGACTGCTACGATGGGAACTACAGTTACCTTTCTTTGTTTGGGAGATGAGATATTAATTCGGATGATTACGCTGGCACGGGCGGTTGAGCGATTATGGATTTTAATTCGTTTGCAGTGATACCGGGGCCTGCCATACCCAAATAACCATAACCAAGTATTTTCCTTAGACATTTATTTTCGAATGCGTTCAAGTTTGTTTCTATGTCTCCTGTTGTTTTACCAGCTTTCACACGCATACGTAAGGTTTGATAGTACATTGGATTTGAATAGCCTAAGTTTTGTGTTTGTGCTGATGAGTTTTGATTTCCACAACTTTTCAAGGCTTCTGAAAGACATTGCTGCTTTAGCTATTCTGATTCTAATTTCTTTGCTTGTATCCCCTTCTCGATCAATGTGACTTCCAAGATAGATAAAGTGATCGATCTCTTCCACTGGTTTGTTTTCCATGTATATTTTGTCGTCTGTTGGAATTAAGCTTTTCATGACTTTAGTCTTTTCATGATTGATCTCAAGCCCAATTTTGCTGGCTATTGAAGATAGTTCATTTGTGTTTTCCTGGATTGTTTTTATCTGACTGCTTTTGAGAACTATGTCATCAGCAAAGTCGAGGTTCTCCACATGGTCTCCTTGTATCCATTCGATGACATTATTGCTCCCCTTTTATATGGACACCGGCTGGTCGAATCGAGAACTGGTCGGGTCCACACCAGGAGAATGGGGGTTCCAAACCTGGCAGGGTCTTTTTTTTTCTACCGCGGGTGAAATTCAAACTCAGAACGAAACACCTCTCGGCGACGGCACTTGACAAGCGGCCTTTATTCTCCGGTCCTACAATTCTCTCCTGGTAGAAACTCATCATCATGTGCCATACCGGTTGGTGTAGGCGATCATGTCCCTCCACAATCTTCTATCCACAGTGCATCGTATCCGTTCTGTTGTTGAATGATTTCCATGCCATGACACCAGGCTATCTAGTATCTTCTCTCTGTGTTGTCCGTGATCTCTTCGCGACACGCTTGTGCAAGATGGAGATCCCGTTTAGCCCCACTGCCCTATCAGTGTTATGTGAAGACATTAGAGCAGGTTGTGGATGGTGTTGTGGGAGCAGCCGACAAGTAGTGCCGGTTATGGTCCCCACACCGCGATGGCAGGTAGAGGATCTCGCGTATAGAGACAATGGCTGCGATCTCCGACTAGTACAATCACTGCCAAGAAGGAAATGAATGGCCAACTACCTTCTTATATTCTATCTACCTATCTATCTGTCTGTCTGTCTGTCTGTCTGTCTGTCTGTCTGTCTGTCTGTCTGTCTGTCTGTCTGTCTGTCTGTCTGTCTGTCTGTCTGTCGTGTCTGTCTGTCTGTCGTGTCTGTCTGTCTGTCTGTCGTGTCTGTCTGTCTGTCGTGTCTGTCTGTCGTGTCTGTCTGTCGTGTCTGTCTGTCCTGTCTGTCTGTCTGTCGTGTCTGTCGTGTCTGCCTGCCTGCCTGCCTGTCCATTGTCCTTTCGAGCCGAAGACAGACATCACATAGGGCAGAACCACAATCTAAAAAACAGAAACCTTGAAACAAATTGAAACCACTTCCATAAAATATCAATTTTAAGAACAAGAGCAATGTGCAATGACATCTTCATCCATATATATGCTGCAAAATTTCCAAGACTGTAACTAACATGTAACGTGCATGTCAACAAATGCTTATGAGTCGGTCTCATGATGCTAAGGTCGCAATTATTGCGTCGGTGTTTGCTAAACGCAGTTTGGCGCATACAATAAATTCACAGATTATGGGGGAATTAGCAAGAGGAAATTTTTAGAGGAATAAGCGAGTGGGAGATTTCAGAGAAATTAACAAGAGAAAGGTTTGAGTGAAATAAGCGATTTGGAGATTTAAGAGAAATTAATAAGAGAAATGTTTGAGTGAAATAAGCGAATGGGAGATTTAAGAGAAATTAACAAGAGAAATGTTTGAGTGAAATAAGCGAATGGGAGATTTAAGAGCAATTAACAAGAGAAATGTTTGAGTGAAATAAGCGAATGGGAGATTTAAGAGAAATTAACAAGAGAAATGTTTGAGTGAAATAAGCGAATGTTAGATTTAAGAGAAATTAACAAGAGAAAGGTTTGAGTGAAATAAGCAAATGGGAGATTTAAGAGAAATTAACAAGAGAAAGTTTTGAGTGAAATAAGCGAATGGGAGATTTAAGAGCAATTAACAAGAGAAAGTTTTGAGTGAAATAAGTGAATGTGATATTTAACTCTTTCTGTATGGGAGCTTTTTACCATTACAACGTTAGAGATTTCAAAGACAAAAAATTTTCATGATTTTAAGAAACAATCTACATATTTATATTTATCTACCATATAACATATTATATATGAATTTTCAGATATTTAAACAAGGGATTATATTTCACAAATACCAAATGACACAAGACATGTAAAAATAATATGGTTTGATGACGTGTACAATAATTAAATTGAGAGTGACGCACTGTGCGGTGAAACGTATGGAAAGAGTTGGAGAAATTAACAAGAGAACGTGAAATAAGCGAATGGGTGATTTGAGAGAAATTAGCAAGAGAAAGGTTTGAGTGAAATAAGCGAATGGGAGATTTATGAGAAATTATCAAGAGAAAAGTTTGAGTGAAATAAGCAAATGCGAGATTTAAGGGAAATTATCAAGAAAAAAGTTTGAGTGAAATAAGCAAATTGGAGATTTAAGAGAAATTATCAAGAGAAAAGTTTGAGTGAAATAAGCAAATGGGACATTTAAGAGAAGTTATCAAGAGAAAAGTTTGAGTGAGATAAGCAAATGGGAGATTTCAGAGAAATTATCAAGAGAAAAGTTTGAGTGAAATAAGCAAATGGGAGATTTCAGAGAAATTATCAAGAGAAAAGTTTGAGTGAAATAAGCAAATGGGAGATTTCAGAGAAATTATCAAGAGAAAAGTTTGAGTGAAATAAGCAAATGGGAGATTTCAGAGAAATTATCAAGAGAAAAGTTTGAGTGAGATGAGCGAGTTGAAGATTTAAGAGGGAAAAAAAAATAAGGGAACTAGTAGTAAAGAGAATAGTAAATGTAATATGAGAATTTGGCAGAATAACTTGTAGGGAAGGTAACGAAACTGTTCATTGGGGGTAGGGCGAGTGATTGGGTGGGGGTGGGGAGTGATGGAGGTGTCAGATGATCGGTCAAAGTCGGTAGACTTGCACTGCCAGTGACGCAGTCTATTGCCTACACCACCCTGTATGCCACGTGATGATGCATGACGCAGTCTATTGCCTACAACACCCTGTGTGCCACACGATGATGCATGACGCAGTCTATTGCCTACACCACCCTGTGTGCCACACGATGATGCATGACGCAGTCTATTGCCTACACCACCCTGTATGCCACGTGATGATGCATTACGCAGTCTATTACCTACACCAACCTTTGTGCCACATGATGATGTATGACGCAGTCTATTTCCTACACAAACCTGTGTGCCACATGATGATGATGCATGACGCAGTCTATTTCCTACACCAACCTGTGTGCCACATGATGATGATGTATGACGCAGTCTATTTCCTACACCAACCTGTGTGCCACATGATGATGATGCATGACGCAGTCTATTTCCTACACCAACCTGTGTGCCACATGATGATGATGTATGACGCAGTCTATTTCCTACACCAACCTGTGTGCCACATGATGATGATGCATGACGCAGTCTATTTCCTACACCAACCTGTGTGCCACATGATGATGATGTATGACGCAGTCTATTACCTACACCAACCTTTGTGCCACATGATGATGATGTATGACGCAGTCTATTACCTACACCAACCTTTGTGCCACATGATGATGATGTATGACGCAGTCTATTACCTACACCAACCTGTGTGCCACATGATGATGATGTATGACGCAGTCTATTTCCTACACCAACCTGTGTGCCACATGATGATGATGTATGACGCAGTCTATTACCTACACCAACCTTTGTGCCACATGATGATGATGTATGACGCAGTCTATTACCTACACCAACCTGTGTGCCACATGATGATGATGCATGACGCAGTCTATTTCCTACACCAACCTGTGTGCCACATGATGATGTATGACGCAGTCTATTACCTACACCAACCTTTGTGCCACATGATGATGATGTATGACGCAGTCTATTTCCTACACCAACCTGTGTGCCACATGATGATGATGCATGACGCAGTCTATTACCTACACCAACCTTTGTGCCACATGATGATGTATGACGCAGTCTATTACCTACACCAACCTTTGTGCCACATGATGATGCATGACGCAGTCTATTACCTACACCAACCTTTGTGCCACATGATGATGTATGACGCAGTCTATTACCTACACCAACCTTTGTGCCACATGATGATGTATGACGCAGTCTATTACCTACACCAACCTTTGTGCCACATGATGATGTATGACGCAGTCTATTACCTACACCAACCTTTGTGCCACATGATGATGTATGACGCAGTCTATTACCTACACCAACCTTTGTGCCACATGATGATGTATGACGCAGTCTATTACCTACACCAACCTTTGTGCCACATGATGATGTATGACGCAGTCTATCATTTTTCTTTCTTCAAGAAGTGCAAAGCGCGACTGGTCTATATCTGAGACCACTGCGATCACAAGTATTCTCGTTAAACCGAAATATCAATAAAAGGTTTTGCGCTTAGAGAGACGTCAGAGAATTAATTTATTGAGGAGAAAATATTTATTATCGAGAACATCAAAGTGGGAGAATGCGTAGCCATGGGAGAAAGATAATGAAACCTGAAAACTGCATTTTTGCTTCTTAAATTTTGAACACGACTAGAATGTTAGGTAGTATCGTGTTAGGTTCCAACAAGTGAGATAATGACCAGGTCTCCGTTCAATATTCACGTCATGTTGCACACCGTAGTAAACCTGTCACAGAACAGAGAACAAGAAGTCACATATATTGCGTCACACATTTCTGCTTTTAGTGGCCGAATGTGGAGTTGGGGAAATGAGGCTGAAACACGAGCCCGTGTCTGTTGGGCTGTTTGGGGGTTGGGGATGGGGGGGGGATTAGAGTTTAAATCTTGTACAACTGAAAATTAAAACAGGTTAATTACAATACTTCCTCATTTCTTACCTCTCTCCTTCCTTCCTTCTTAACCTCCCTCCTTCACCTCCCTCCCTCCTCTTTCCTTCCTTACCTCCCTGCCTACTTAACTGCCTTATTTCTTTCCTTCCTCCTTACCTCCCCCCTTCCCACCTTCCTTACCCCATCCCTCCTTAACTCCCTTCCTTTTTTCCTTCCTCCTTACCTCCCTCCCTCCTTCCTTCCTTCCCTCCATTCTTAACTCCCTTCCTGCCTTCCTCCCTCCTTAACTCCCTCCCTCCCTCCTTCCTTCCTTACCTCCCTCCATTCTTAACTCTCTTCCTCCCTCCCTCCCTCCTTAACTCCCTCCCTTCCTTCCTTCCTTCCTTCCTTCCTTCAAACCTCAAAAGATTTATTCATTTTGCGGCATTGGTTATGATCTTTTTTTAAAAATTCACTTAAAAATTGTGGTGACAGATCTCGCAAAATAATTATGATAGATCTCACAATATTGTCACGACAGTTCTAAAAAAGTTACCATAAAAGATCTCACAAAATTACCATAGAAGATCTCATAAAATTACCATGGTAGATCTCACAAAATTATCATGACAGATCTTACAAAATTACCATGACAGATCTTACAAAATTACCAAGACAGATCTCATAAAATTATTATGACAGATCTCATAAAATTCCCATGACAGATCTCACAAAATTACCATGGTAGATATCGCAAAATTATCATGACAGATCTTACAAAATTACCATGACAGATCTCATAAAATTATTGTGACAGATCTCATAAAATTCCCATGACAGATCTCACAAAATTCCCATGACAGATCTCACAAAATTGTAGTGACAGATCTCATAAAATTACCATGGCAGATCTCACAAAATTACCATGACGGATCTCATAAAATTATCATGGCAGATCTCACAAAATTACCATGATAGATCTCACAAAATTACCGTGACAGATCTCACAAAATTATCGTGTCAGATCTACCAAAATTACCATGACAGATCTCACAAAATTATCGTGACATATCTCACAAAATTACCGTGACATATCTCACAAAATTACCGTGACAGATATCACAAAAATACCGTGACAGATCTCAAAAAATTACTGTTGCATCTCACAAAAATACCGTGACAGATCTCACAAAATTACTGTGATATCTCACAAAATTACCATGGCATATGTCACAAAATTACCATGACAGATCTCACAAAAATACCGTGATAGATGTCACAAAATTATTGTGATATCTCACAAAATTGCCATGGCAGATCTCACAAAATTACCATGACGGATCTCATAAAATTATCATGGCAGATCTCACAAAATTACCATGATAGATCTCACAAAATTACCGTGACAGATCTCACAAAATTATCGTGTCAGATCTACCAAAATTACCATGACAGATCTCACAAAATTATCGTGACATATCTCACAAAATTACCGTGACATATCTCACAAAATTACCGTGACAGATATCACAAAAATACCGTGACAGATCTCAAAAAATTACTGTTGCATCTCACAAAAATACCGTGACAGATCTCACAAAATTACTGTGATATCTCACAAAATTACCATGGCATATGTCACAAAATTACCATGACAGATCTCACAAAAATACCGTGATAGATGTCACAAAATTATTGTGATATCTCACAAAATTGCCATGGCATATCTCACAAAATTGCCATGGCATATCTCACAAAATTACCATGGCATATCTCACAAAATTAACATGACATATCTTTAAAAATTACCATGGCATATCTCACAAAATTACCATGGCATACCTCACAAAATTACCATGGCATACCTCACAAAATTACCATGGCATATCTCACAAAATTAACATGGCATATCTCACAAAAATACCATGACAGATCTCACAAAAATACCGTGACAGATCTCACAAAAATACCGTGACAGATCTCACAAAATTACCATGACAGATCTCACAAAATTAGCATGACAGATCTCGGAAACGGATGAAACACACAGCTCATTGTGTGCACAGAGCACTTAGCTCAGTAGCTCCTGCAACAAGCCGGACTTGGAATATGAGGAAACTGCAACAAGGAACACGTTTCATGCATAGCCTTCAATTGTTCCCGCCGCCTATCCACCATATACCGGAAGTTCACGTCGTCTTGAAAATGACTATCTTCTTATTTTTAAAAAATGTATAGCACTTGATGATGTTAGGCCACCATTGTTGACTCCAATTCCGAACATATAAACACACAGTTAGTCGTCAGATTATCCCCGTCGCACATCAAAGAAAAGACCGTAAGATTAGCGTATGGCCGGTCTAGGGATATAAAATAAACCATTACGATGACGTAGCACACAACAATGTCGCACGCACAACAATTTTGCGCCCTTTATATTCCTGATTACTCTAGTGAATGCAGCCTACGACAAACAGAACACGGTGCAAATTCCCTGAAGAGATAAAACTGCGGCTGACGAAGCAGTTCACGTTAATATATAAATATTAATGAGTAACATGTAAATAACTTGCGTCAAGCAATTCCAACAACGGTCATGAACAGCACCAGTGTGACGTAAAGCGCAGGTCAAGTCTAGACGGTGGAAGGTCGCATTTACAACACTGAGTCAAAAAGGGACTGTTGCCGGCGTACGACTCCGCTTTATAGGCGCAGATGTAATAAGTAGATCATCATTTTGACTTTAACGCAGAAACGTGCAATGGAGAACCGAAATTAATCAAACCCCGAATGCACTTTCTGTAGCGATCGAGAGAACGTGACCTAGATTCACAATCTTGGGAAACGAAAGTCCGGCGTATAGGGAATATGGTGTGAGTGACAATAATTTTTACAGACCTTCAACACATATTTTGGGGGTAATGTGGTCGGTATTACGCCCGTGTCGCTTTACTTTCCCAGAAAAAAAAACCGGTACCCATTAAAGGTTATGTGATCCTGGAATGTGCAAAAAGGCAAAAGAAGACTGGCTCAACAAAAGATGTCTAGAAGTCAAAACTAAGGAAAGTAAACAAAATTTAAGAGGGATACACACAGAAATAAAGCGAATGACTAATACAGACAAAAAAAGCTGCAGGAAACGGTTATATAGCAAACGAAGAGGGAAGAATGCTAACAAACAACAAAGATATAATCGATAGATGGCAGGAATATATAACAGAATTATTTCATGACGAAAGGGATAAAACACCATTTAGAAAATGTGCGTCTAGCTATAAAAGCATAAAATCTGAAGTAGAAAAAGCTATAAAAACAATGAAAAACGGAAAAGCAATAGGACCTGCAATATACAGATAGAGATGATACAGACACTAGTTGATTTTGGCATTGAAGTGATCACATACATATGCAATGACATATATCATACAGGATACATACCAAATGAACTAAAAACATCATCTTTCAGTGCACTACCTAAAGGGAATGGTGCAGTAGAACGCAGAGATTTTAGAACAATAAGCCTAATGAGCCAGGTAACAAGAATTTTACTAAAAAGTTATACAAGGAAGGATTCAGAATAAAATTAATAATGAATTAGATGAGCAGCAATTTGGATTCAGGAAAAACAAGAAAAGAAGCCATATTCAGTATGAGGAGATTGATTCAAAAGTACACAGAAGTAAACAAACCAATATATGCCTGCTTCATAGACTACACCAAAGCTTTTGATAAAATACACCATAATCAAATTATAGACTGCCTAAAAGATATAAATCTAGACGATACAGACATACGATTGATATGTAATTTGTACTGGGAGCAAACAGCAATAATAAAATATAACAAGGAGAACTCTACACCCATTGATATAAAAAGAAGAGTAAGACAAGGATGAATTCATTCACCAAGCTTGTTCAATCTATACACTGAGCAAATCTTTAAAAACATCAATGAGATGCCAGGTCTAAACATTAATTGGAAGATAATCAATAACCTAAGATATGCTGACGTTACTGAACTACTAGTAGAAAATCATAAAGATCTACAACAATTGTTTAATGTAATAAACATAACAAGCAAAAAATATGGACTAGATATGAATATCAGAAAGACTAAAACTATGATCATAAACAAAGAAATTTCTCTATACCAACAAATAAATATCAAAGTTGGAAGAATACATCTGGAGACAGTCCAGAGCTACAACTACCTGGGACATACTATATCCAATGATAAAAAAATGTAAAATTGAAATAAACAAAAGAATAGGTATGGCAAAAAGTAATTTTAATGCCATGAAAAATATACTAACAACAAAACAAATAATACCAGGGCCAAAACTAAGAATAGCAAAATGTTACATCTTCACAATATTCCTACATGGTGTAGAAACATGGACATTAGACAAGAAAACAGTACAGAAAATTGAAGCCTTTGAAATGTTGACTTATAGAATAATAGGTAGAATTGGATGGAAAGAAAAGAAAACAAACAAGGAAGTTGTAAAACAAATAAAAATTAAAAGAGAACTACTAAGCTCAAATCAAACAAGACAAATTTGAGTTTTGTGCCATGTTAAAAGACACAACAGCCTAATAAAAGTAATCCTGGTTGGGAAAATACAATGTAAAAGAGGCAGAGGCAGACCAAGACTAACATGGACGAGTAACATCAAAAGATGGACAAGTCAATCTATGACAACCTGCACCATCAAAGCAAAAGTGGAATGGCGCTCCATGGTAGCCAACCTTCGATGGCACTCGATGATGATGAACCCGTAAACCGTCGATCAGGATCGAACTCGACCCCTTGTCCTTTGTAGTCCCGTTCACTAACCAGCGAGCTATCGCGGCTCTCTATTAAATTCTAAGGATTACGAGACATTCGCTACAAAATAGCCTCTCTTATTCTGCGCAGCAAAAATCCAATCGTCGTACGCATTTTCTTATGTTTCTATCTCTTCCTTCCTTGTTGTATTAGCTTCATTACTACAGTACTTGTAACATAGTATATCTTCATTCATTTCTTTGTCCGTTCTTGTTGTCCCTGTTACTTGAAGAAGATCAGGGCCGGCCCAAGGTATCGGCAACTCGGGCAGTTGCCCAGGGCGCGCCGTGTGCTTAGAGGCGCCATCAAGGATTATCCCCTCCCCCCCCAAAAAAAAAAACAACCTAAAAACAGTAAATTAAATATTAAAAAGGGCGCCGAAGTTGATCTTGTCAAGGGCGCCGGGGACCATAGGGCGTCTCTGATAAAGGCCGCGTGTAGGCCGAAACGTCAGATATTTTTAATCATTTTTTTATGGTAAAGCTGTCACGAAATCTTGTAGGAGTGTAAGTTGCACCCCCACTGCAAGTTCCCGGTACCTCAGTTCTACGACTCCAACCACAATTACCACGGACTCTGAAGGTCCTATTAGCATCTCCTGCTACCACTTCATCTCAAATGGTAGCCGACTCAAACCACAATTACCACGGACTCTGAAGGTCCTATTAGCATCTCCTGCTACCACTTCATCTCAAATGGTAGCCGACTCCATCCACAATTACCACGGACTCTGAAAGTCTTGTTAGCATCTTCTGCTACCACTGCATCTCAAATGGTAGCCGACTCCACCTCAATGTAGCTCCGGTCTTTCTCATCAACACTAGATCATTTACTTAAAATGTATACACTTCTGTAAACAATCTTCCCGATAGCAACATATGGTCGGGAATCATGGACAGTCTCACTTACAGCAATAAAAAAAAAATATCGATTCTTTCGAAATAAAATGCTACAGAAAATGTCATCCTTATATCTGGGCTAGTGAAAAAGAAACCCAGTGACAACATATTAGAAGAATTAAACATTAACAAGAACTGGCTTATAAACACCATTCTAAAGAGGAAATAAAAATAATAGGCCACATTAAAGACACAGCGGGCTGGAAAGAACAATAATGGAAGGTATGGTTCCTGGCCGGCTCATGAGGGGCAGACCAAGAAGAAGATGGTTTCAAGACATCAAGGAGACCTTGAACATGACAGCAGAAAAAGTGGAAGATCTGGCTAGAGACAGAGATTCTTTCAGACGGGCTGTGGTGGATTGTAATGTTCTGTTGGAGATCAATCTATCTCTCTCTGCGGTCAAGACTCAATCTGAGTAGGATTCCAGACTCTCACATGAAGACAGCTGTCTGTTTAAGTGAATTGAAGATCTGACTAGAGACAGAGATTATTTCAGACCGTGCTAATGTAGCATTCTGTGTGAGATCTGATTAGAGATAGAGATTATTTCAGACTGTGCTAATGTAGCATTCTGTGTGAGATCTGATTAGAGATAGAGATTATTTCAGACTGTGCTAATGTAGCATTCTGTGTGAGATCTGATTAGAGATAGAGATTATTTCAGACTGTGCTAATGTAGCATTCTGTGTGAGATCTGACTAGAGACAGAGATTATTTCAGACTGTGCTAATGTAACATTCTGTGTGAGATCTGACTAGAGACAGAGATTATTTCAGACTGTGCTAATGTAACATTCTGTGTGAGATCTGACTAGAGACAGAGATTATTTCAGACTGTGCTAATGTAACATTCTGTGTGAGATCTGACTAGAGACAGAGATTATTTCAGACTGTGCTAATGTAACATTCTGTGTGAGATCTGACTAGAGACAGAGATTATTTCAGACTGTGCTAATGTAACATTCTGTGTGAGATCTGACTAGAGACAGAGATTATTTCAGACTGTGCTAATGTAACATTCTGTGTGAGATCTGACTAGAGACAGAGATTATTTCAGAGTGGATAATGTAACGTTCTGTGGAAGATCTGACTAGAGACAGAGATTCTCTCAGACTGGCTAATGTAACGTTCTATGGAAGATCTGACTAGAGACAGAGATTCTTTCAGAGTGGATAATGTAACGTTCTGTGGGAGATCTGACTAGAGACAGAGATTCTTTCAGAGTGGATAATGTAACGTTCTGTGGGAGATCTGACTAGAGACAGAGATTCTTTCAGAGTGGATAATGTAACGTTCTGTGGAAGATCTGACTAGAGACAGAGATTCTTTCAGACTGGCTAATGTAACGTTCTGTGGAAGATCTGACTAGAGACAGAGATTCTTTCAGACTGGCTAATGTAACGTTCTGTGGAAGATCTGACTAGAGACAGAGATTCTTTCAGAGTGGCTGCGGGGAATGCAACGTTCTATAAAAGACATATGACCTGATGGTGATGAATTCATTTAACATTCTCTTTTCATTCCTGCAATCAAGAGTCCATACTCCGTTGATGAAGAATCCCGGCGATCTCTTGATCATTAATTAATTGATTTCCAAGTCTTGACTTAACTAACGGTGGTCGTTCGACTTCTGTATGCTCGTTTTGTTCTATCCGATACGAGAACCAATCAAGTGCGGATATTAACAGAAGAAAGCCGAGTTTGAGTTGAGGGGATTTATTTACCGGAGAAGTGAATGCTGTCACGAGTATTTGTTGTAGCGAGGAATAGGTTGACAGAGGGGATGTGTGGGGTGTGGGGGGTATTTGAAGAGGGAGTCGTTTGTGTGTGTGTGTAGAAGAAGGCGGCAAAATTAATACCAATCACAGTTGTTTGTTTTCGTCTCAAAGTCACTTTTTAGTTCTAATCTTGTAGCATTTGTGGATCAAGGTTGCCGGAGCTTAACACATTCCTCTTATTCTTAAAAAAGTACTATTTTATTTTTTTAGTGGAAGTGGTTCTTTTTTGTGACACCACACACACACACGCGAAATGGTAGGATTTTTAGCGAAAGTCAATATTTTATGTGCGAATTACATTTAAGAAGGTAATGTTGTACACCAAGTGCGTTCTTCTCGAGAATGCATGGAAAAAGACCAAGAGGATGACCCAGAAGAAGATGGATAGATGCAGTGACAGAGACATGTAACAACAAAGGAAAATCACTAATGCAAACAGTTCGAGCAGCGCAAGAACGACAAATGATATAAACTACGACACCTTTTCCGTACCAGTGAAAATGAGAAAAGAGGAAGAAAAGAGGAAGAAAAGAGGAAGAAAAGAAGGAGAATGCTCGTAACAAAAAGGATTTTTTTTAAATTGACAAATCTGATATTTTCCGGGAATGCAATGTTCAATTTTCAACTGAGACTATTACACACAGGCCCTTTTTTTTAAATCCCCAGGGGAAAAGATAAAGAGGAAGACCAAGGAATTCTTGCAGAAGACAGATAGAAGCGGAGATGAAGATGATGGGGAAGACATGGGTTGATCTTAAAAGAATGGCAAAAAAACAGAACGACTTGGAAAGTGTTTGTTGAAGACCTATGCTCCACAGGGAGCTAAAAAGGTAGAAGAAGAAGAATGTTCAATTTTAAACTAGAAAATAGTCAATTTTATTTGAAGATACCGCTTATTCTAGTCACTCATAATGTAAAATAGAAGACGTTTGTGTAGTCTATCTTCATGGAAATTGACAAATGAACAGTGTAACTAAAGTATTAATGAGAAACAGCTGTGCTATGCTCAGAAAAAAATGTGTCGATGTTGGAGATCCGAGTGAATGTAATATTTAGAAGCATCGGGTATTCAGTAGCTTTCGTGGACATAATATAGAGAGCCGTATAACATCTGAGGTCTAGTAGGGGCATAACTTTCTGGGTATTCAGGATTTGAAGTATCAACAATATCTGTAACATTAGATTTGGAGATAACTTGGCGTATAGATATTATCAACAAGGGAGATAAGGCACACAGACCTGACACAGTTACCACCCCTAAGATGAAGGGACGATAATTCACGAATAGACGGAAATTTCAAATTGACTGTGGATTGAGTAAAAAGAGATGTTTGCTGGTGTGGGTAATCGATGGGGATAATCATCGAGCTATGGAATCATCAGACTGCGAATGAATCAATCGCTGTTAAAAGGAATGATCCCATGTGATGATAATGCTGATGCATCATCTGAATGTCAAACTGGCGATTAAACTACAGAGGAAATATTTGATAGATCGCATATTAAAATGGGGATAAGTTGAGATATAATAAGATAATAGAGCACAGATTTACAACGTATACAGAAGTGACATAAAACGCGGGGAGGGGGTACAATTGTAATCTAGCAAAATATTAGAGGAAAGATTTGATGGATATTCCAACAAGATAATGATGAATTCAAGTGTAATAAAATATTAGAGGAAAGATTTGATGGATAGCATTTAATTGAAATATATTTGGATCGGTGTTAATTTAATGGGAGAAAGTTTAGATGGATAGTAATTTAGTTGAGATAAAATTGATTGATAGTAGTTTAGTTGAGATAAAATTGATTGATAGTAATTTAATTGAGATAAAATTGATGGATAGTAATTTAGTTGAGATAAAATTGGTGGATAGTAATTTAGTTTAGATAAAATTGATGGATAGTAGTTTAGTTGAGATTAAATTGATGGATAGTAATTTAGTTGAGATAAAAATGATGGGTAGTAATTTAGTTGAGATACAATTGATGGGTAGTAATTTAGTTGAGACAAAATTGATGGATAGTAATTTAGTTGAGATAAAATTGATGGATAGTAATTTAGTTGAGACAAAATTGATGAATAGTAATTTAGTTGAGATAAAATTGATGGATAGTAATTTAGTTGAGACAAAATTGATGAATAGTAATTTAGTTGAGATAAAATTGATGGATAATAATTTAGTTAGGACAAGATTGATGAATGATAATTTAGTTGCGATACAATTTATGGATAGTAAATTAATGGATACATTTTAGTGGATTGCCATTTAGTTGAGACCAAATTGATGGGTAGTAATTTAATGGATACTTGCTTGATGGAGAGGTATTTGATGGATAGTATTTGAACGGAGAAAGTTTAGTGGATTGTAATTTAGATGAGACGAAATTGATGGATAGTAATTTAACTGGGATAAAATTTATGGATAGTAATTTAATAGCTACATTTTTGATGGATTGTCATTTAGTTGAGACAACATTGATGGATATTAATTTAATGGATACAGTTTGATGGATAGTATTTTAAGTGAGATTGATGTAATAGAAGGTAACTTTATTGAGAAAGATTTTATAATCTGTAAAAGAATTAAACGCAAAATAGAATAGTAGGTCTCTTTTATTTTTTCAGTTTTTTTTTAAAACTTCATCGTTTGTTATCTTTTCTTGCCATCCAATTCCACCTATTCTTCTATAAATCCACATTTCAAAGGCTTACATTTTCAAACATATTTGTGCATGGACCTGGGAATCGAACCCGCTTCACCCGAGTGACAGGCCAGTATTCTACCACTAGACCTTGTAGAATGGGTGAAGTAAAGGCATCAAGATGCACCAAGATGCGTAGAGATGCGAAGCTGCTGTAAAGCTGACGATAAAAGCAATACTTAAAAAAGGACCTTGTAAAATGGTCTTCACAAATCATGGAGCTAAAGAAAAAAAAACACGATAATTACATTATCCTATTACTGTACTCAACCGGGTTGGGGGGGGGGGGCTTAAAAAGCTGGAGAACAAAGGCCGCATGACCAATACAGTCGCTGCGAGATGTTCGGATTTGAGTTTTATTTCACCCCCGATGAAAAAAAAACGTTTTACCTTACCAGGAATCGAACCCGTGTTTCTTTAGTTAGGAACACGGCAGGTTATCGAGTCGACCACCTCCTCTCTCCACATTTAGTGTAAATATGATACATGAAATTATATTCAGGGAGTGAAATAACGCTCAGATTCCATCTTTCTCATGCAATTCCGATCTTCCTCTTCTTTCCTTCCTCATTTGCCTTTCAGCGTCGAGGGGAGATATAATTTGCGGTCTTCTGCTCTTCTGTTCGCTTCTGCTGCTATGTTTCCTAATGTTTCCAGTATTCCGTCAATCCATCTTTTTCGTGGTCGGCCTTTGGGTCTGGTGTTCTCGCAACGTTTATTGATGACTTGTGTTGTGTTTTATTTTTCTGCCTGTTCATGTGGCCAAATAATTTTATCTGTTATTATATTGCGGAAATGAAGGAGGCGGGAAGGGTGTTATTCCTAGCTTTTTTTCTCAGTTCTTCATTTCTGATCTTATCTCTCAGACTGTTTCCTGCCATTCGTCTAACACATTTCATCTTAGTAGAGGTTATTTGTCTTATTGTTCTTCCATCTAGGGTCTATTGGCAGGACAACGCTGGTGTGAAGTATTGTAGTGATTGTATTGTATAGTGCCCGTTTTGCCTCTATAGCTTGTTTCATAAGTCGTGCCCAACTTTTAAAATCAATATCTTTTAAACCGCTTTTTGTAATTTTTTCAAAATTTGCATGTAAAGTTATAATGATTAGAACCCAACAGGGAATTAATTTCATTAAAAACAAACATTTGGATATTATAATTGCTTATTTGATTTATATAAATTTATAACGACCCATTGATGTAGTCAAAACTTAGTGTTTACAGTATTTAAGTTAAAAATAGCGATTACAAATCTATACACGGTCAAATTTACGATTTTGCACGCTTTAAACGTGAGCTGTCTGACACAATTAGACACTTGTAGAAAACACGAGGCATTGTGTGTTCCATTTCCGTTCATCCATAGGTGTAGACGTGGAACGCTAACATTTATCATGAGGCTTAAAATGAAATTCTGCAGTTTACAAAACATCGCAATAAAAATATATGACTATTTTTGCAAAGAGGCTAAACGAGGAAGATTATTTCATTCTTTAGAAAACCCTGAGAATAGGACAAGACACATTTTGGATTTATCTAAACGGTCATTTAATCGCTGGATTCAAGCACGTGACCGTCAATGTTCAAAATATACAAAATCACAAGTAAGAGCAAAAATATTGGATAATTTCGACAGTGAACTTATTAGAAGTGAAATTCGCAAAATGTTGGGTATGAATGAAACTGTTACAATAAGAAAATTAAAAGTATCGCTGAAAAAGTACAACAGTATTGAAATATCAAAGTCTACATTATGGAGGAATGTGAGAGCTGCAGGCTTTACATTCAGAAAGTATTCCAATGGACGAAACATCATCTGTGAGAAGCCACATATAGTAGCCATGAGAAGCAAGTACTTACGTGAAGTAAAAGAGGTGCGCAAGCAAGGTTATGATATTGTCTACTTGGATGAAACATGGATCAATGCTCACCACACTAACCAAAGGGAATGGCAGTCATCAGATGGAAAGATTAAGAGATTAATACCTAGCAGCAAAGGACAGCGCTTGATAATTGCTCATGCAGGTAGTCGACAACATGGACTAATACAGAATGCAGAGCTCATTTTTCTTTCAAAATCCATAGACAATCGGGATTATCACTCTGAGATGAATGGTCACATATTTAGACATTGGATTGAAAATTCTGTTCTCCCATCACTAGATCGACCATCTTGCCTAATAATGGACAATGCAGCGTACCACAACATTGTTGCACTTGAAGATAAAGTTCAGACGTCATCCAGTACAAAAGATGCTATTAAGATATGGCTCACAAAGGAGCACATACAATTTAATAACACGTACTTAAAACCTGAATTACTATCTCTAGTAAAGCAAAAACAGAGGACAAAGATTTTTCAAATAGATAAGATTATCCAAGAGCACGGTCATATAAGTTTGAGGCTGCCACCTTACCATGCTCATTTAAATCCAATAGAACTAATCTGGGCAAAATTAAAAGGACAAGTGGCAGATGAAAATACAACATTCAAAATATGCGATGTAAAGACTCTTGCTAATCTCGCTTTATTAAATATAGACAAAGATTATTGGGCTAGATGTGAAGACCACGTCTTAAAACAGGAAGAGGAATATTGGAAAAATGATGGTTTGTGGAATGTTCAACCCCAAACAGTTATTAATCTTTTAGACTCGTCTGATTCAGAATGAAAGTATATAGCCCCCACAATGTTGGCCCCTATATTACCTTAAATTATTTCAACAAACGGTCCTTTTCAGGACCACACAACTATGAAAATTGGACATACAGCTTGATATTATCGTCCGTCCTCGAACTGAGCAGACAATAATACTCCTGGTGTTTTGTTTTATCCAGTTATTTCCCCATTACGGCCACGCCTTTACCTAGTAAAAATTAATCGTAGACCAGCAACTACGGTAATTTCTATTCTTTAGGGCTTCACAATTTACAATTTCGACAAACATCAAAGAAATATCGCCGCTTTAAGAAAACTGCAGCTGCAAGATATTTGTTAAATATACATTTAAAGGGTCTTTTGCATTCTAAAAACATTTGGAAAATTTCAAAAGTATTTAACAAACGGTTAGAGAGTAACAGCGTTTTGAAGTTGGGCATATGTTTTGAAACGAGCTATAGTTATTTCCTTGTTGCACAATAGTGGTGATAGCTGTCCAATGATTTGACAAACTTTGTTGCATCTTGAGTCTATTTCTGCTGTTTGAGAAGGTCAAGGTCAAGTACGAGACTTGAACCGGCGTCTTAGCACGCGAGTTCCCACCCATATGTGCTCGGCCGCCTATCCAGAAGTGTTCGGAGACTTCTGGATAGTGTCGCTTTAAGCATCGAAACTCACGACGCGAGGCGGCATTCCTCACCTTCTCCGAGTACTACCCTGGTACACATTTCTGCCAGCGGCTGGGTCGATCGCGGGGGTATTTTTCCCAACCACGAGTACAACTCACACTGCTTACAGCTGAATGGAACGCGGGTTGTCCGAACGTCGGTAGCCGATTCAGCTGGTTTTCCCAAATAAGCTGCCGTAGCCTTCTGTTGTTTGGGATTTGTTGTTTCTCTGTTGTTTGGGATTTGTTGTTTCTCACTATACTTCCTTGGTATTTAAATTACTTCTACTTATTTTAGTATATCAAATAGACTATAAAACTGTGATCATAAACAACGAAAATTCTCAAGACCTACAATTAAATATCAAAGTTGAAGGAATACATCTGGAGACAGTTCAGAGCTACAACTACCTGGGACATACTATAACAAGTGATGGAAAATGTAAAATGGAAATAAACAAAAGAATAGGTATGGCAAAAAGTAATTTCAATGCCATGAAAAATATACTAACTTAAAAACAAATAACACCAGGACTAAAAATAAGAATAACAAAATGTTATATCTTTTCAGTATTCCTGTATGGTGCAGAAACATGGACATTAGACAAGAAAACAGAACAGAAAATTGAAGTCTTTGAAACGTGGATCTATAGAAGAATAGATAGAGTTCGATGGAAAGAAAAGAAAACAAACGAGGAAGTTTTAAAACAACTAAAAATGAAAAGAGAACTGCTAAACACAATTAGAACAAGACAAATGAATTTTTGGGGCATGTTAAAAGACACAACAGCCTAATAAAAGTAATATTGGAAGGGAAAATACAAGGTAAAAGAGGCAGAGGCAGACCAAGACTGACGTGGACGAGTAACATCAACAGATGGACAAGTCAACCTATGGCAATCTGCACAATCAAAGCAAGAGACAAAGTGGAATGGCGCTCCATGGTAGCCATAATTCGATGCGGAGAGGGCACTCAATGATGATGATGATGTTTTAGTTGTCTGTCGTCTATAGTTAATTTAGATCATGACAGTGAGAAGATACATAAGGGTTGGAGCAAATAACATCAAAAAAGAGGGGAAAACAAGCTGCGTAGAATGCCTCAAAGCGTTTGCTAAAGTCAAGCGTCTACATTTCTGCCACTACTTTAGATGAGCTCATGAAATGTTAATATAGCTCATCACAGAAATCAAGTTCGGCGGAATCAACTTCGACTAGTTAACGATCTGTTCTGTAGAACAAACAGCATGGATATGAGCAGGGAATATCGATTATCTAGTCCAGATTAACTCTTTCCGTACGTTTAGCCGCACTGTGCGTCATGTTGTTTTCAGTCATGTACGATTAGCCGCACAGTGCGTCACTCGCAATTTGATCAGTGTAAACCGTCATCAAACAATATTCTTTTGACATGTCTTGTGTCATCTTAGTATTGGTGAAATCTTATTCTTTGTGAAAAGTTCTTAAAAAATTCATATACTATATATATATATATATATATATATATATATATATATATATATATATATATATATATATATATATATATATATATATATATAATTCATATATAAAAATATTCATATAAATTAAATACTCATAATTCGCCAGCAGCGACTAGTCTCCCCTTCCTCGGTACATGATGATTGCGTATAGTCTCCCCAGACACGGCACATGATGATTGCGTATATTCTCCCCCGACACGGCACACCATGATAGTGACCTATTCCCCCTCAGCCACCACGTCTTTCTTTATGTCAGCCATCAGCGATTAGTCTCCCCTGAGAAGGCACATGATGATAGAGACTTGTCTCCCCTGACACGGCACACGATGATAGAGACGAGTCTCCCCTGACACGGCACACCATGATAGAGGCGAGTCTCCCCTGACACGGCACACCATGATAGAGACGAGTCTCCCCTGACACGGCACACCATGATAGTGACTTATTCCCCTTCAGCCATCACATCTTTATCTCAGCCACCAGCGACTAGCCTCCCCTGACACGGCACACCATGATAGTGACTTATTCCCCTTCAGCCATCACATCTTTATCTCAGCCACCAGCGACTAGCCTCCTCTGACACGACACACCATGATAGTGACCTATTCACCCTCAATCATCACATCTTTATCTCAGCCACCAGCGACTAGCCTCCTCTGGCACGACACACCATGATAGTGACTTATTCTCCTTCAGCCATCACATCTTTATCTCAGCCACCAGCGACTAGCCTCCTCTGACACGACACACCATGATAGTGACCTATTCACCCTCAATCATCACATCTTTATCTCAGCCACCAGCGACTAGCCTCCTCTGACACGACACACCATGATAGTGACCTATTCACCCTCAATCATCACATCTTTATTTCAGACACCAGCGACTAGCCTCCTCTGACACGACACACCATGATAGTGACATATTCACCCTCAATCATCACATCTTTATCTCAGACACCAGCGACTAGCCTCCTCTGACACGACACACCATGATAGTGACCTATTCACCCTCAATCATCACATCTTTATCTCAGCCACCAGCAACTAGCCTCCTCTGACACGACACACCATGATAGTGACCTATTCACCCTCAATCATCACATCTTTATCTCAGCCACCAGCGACTAACCTCCTCTGACACGACACACCATGATAGTGACCTATTCACCCTCAATCATCACATCTTTATCTCAGCCACCAGGGACTAGCCTCCTCTGACACGACACACCATGATAGTGACCTATTCACCCTCAATCATCACATCTTTATCTCAGCCACCAGCGACTAGCCTCCTCTGACACGACACACCATGATAGTGACCTATTCACCCTTAGTCATCACATCTTCATCTCATCCACCAGCGACTAGCCTCCTCTGACACGACACACCATGATAGTGACCTATTCACCCTCAATCATCACATCTTTATCTCAGCCACCAGCAACTAGCCTCCTCTGACACGCTTCCCCACTTATGCCCAACATATTTCCCATTTCATCCCAGATTGGGCTCCAGTCAGCAAAGTCAACACCTGCACGGTCCTGGATCAGGTCTAACGATAATCGTGTCCATGTACTTACCCAACTGTCCATGTTGGCCGTACAACGACGTCGTCGTCGTCTCGATCATTTACATATCAAAGAAAACGTGGAGTTTGATCATTTTAGCAAGAGCGTTTATTCACAACGTCAAACATGGTCAATATCTAAGACGAATGGGAGAGGATTCACAGCGTGAGAGATGAGGGAAGTGAAGAAGGGGACTCAGATGTCTCTAGGAGAAATATGTGTGATATTTGAAAGCTTTAAAATTATGAGAGTGTGTGATACGTGTGTGTGGTGTGTGATATGTGCGTGATATATGTACGTGATATATGTACGTGATATGTGTGTGTAATATGTGTGTGTAATATGTGTGTGTGATATGCGTGTGTGTGTGTGTGTGTGATATGCGTGTGCGTGATATATGTTTGTGTGATTTGTGTGTGTGATTTGTGTGTGTGATGTGTATGTGTGTGTGTGTGTGATTTCTGTGTGTGCGTGATTTCTGTGTGTGCTATGTGTGTGTGTGTGTGTGATATGTGCGTGTGATATATGTGTGTGTGATATGTGTGATATATGTGTGCGTAATATGTATGTGATATGTGTGTGATATACGTGTTTGATATATATGTGTGTGTGTGATGTATGTGTGGCATATGTGCGTGTAACATCTGTATATGGTATGCTTGTGATATGTGTGTATGCGAGATGTGTATGTTATATGTGTATGTGATATCTGTTTTTGATGTTTGTGACAGGTGTGAGTGTGATATGTGTGTGTGTTTGTAATATGTGTGTGCCACTGTTTATTATTGGGAGCCGCGATAGCTCAGTGGTTAGTGAACTGGACTACAAAGGACAAGATGTAGGGTTCGATCCCAATCGACGGCTTCCGGGTTCACCCAGTATTTAATGGGTATCGGATTTTTTTCTGGGAAAGTAAAGCGGCACGGGCGTAATACCGACCACATTACCCCAAAAATCATGTGCTGAAGGTCTGTAAAATATATGGTCACTAACACCATATTTCCCTATACGACACTTGGCGTGACGGGGGTACTTTACTTTTTTGTTTTAACTGTTTACTATTAATTAATAAGGAAGTGTTGTAACAAGACAGTGTTTGATAATGGATTATAGAAATGTGATTAATAATAAATGAACGCTTTCCTGTTTGATAATAGAATATCGAAGTCTAGTAATGGTCGTATTGCTAAGTCACGAATAACGGTCGTATAGTGAAGTCTTGAGAAGTGATGGTATAGCGAAGTCGCTAAAAATGATCGTATAGCGAAGTCGCGAATAATGGTCGTACAGCGAAGTCTTGAGCAGTGATCGTATAGCGAAGTCGCGTTTCTTGCCTGTGTAGTGAAGCTTTGTTTAATGAACAATTAATAATGATGTTTTTAATAAATAAATAAATAGTGAAGTTGTGTTTAATGAATGATTAATGAATGATTAATGAAATTGTGTTTAATGAATGGTTAATTAAATTTTGTTAGTGAATGATTAATGAAGATGTTTTAATAACTAAATAGTGAAGTTTTGTTTAATGAAATGGTTAGTGAAATCATGTTAGAAAACAACAGAATGTTAATAAATATAATAATTGTTCATTCATAAAATATGAATATTTAAAATTTAGCCCCTGCAGTGGCTTGCACCCTGTATTTTTTGTATTTTCATTTCCAGCACATTCCTTTACGTGCAAAACTATAGGAAATGACGTTTGGCGTATCGTCCATATCCGACAGTACTAAGCACTCGAACTTACTATTCTCGAGATCAATGATCATCATCATCATCATCATGTGCCATACCGGTTGGCGTAGGCGATCATGTCCTTCCACAAGCTTCTATCCACAGTGCATCGTATCAGTTCTGTTGTTGACTGTTTTCCATGCCATATATATATATATGGCCCTTTTCGTCTTGTCAGACGGTCTAGTGGAGGCTATTGCGTATTTTTTTGAGGTATTGTTTTTGCCGAACAGCTTCTCTTGTGGCTAATTCTACCAATGTTTGACAAACACACGCGGTCACATAATGAACAGGTCAGGCTCGCTGGTCCACAGGGTTTACCATCCTTTTTCATGAGTCTCTTCTCTTCTAAGTCCTGTCTTAGAACAGTCTCAAATGTTGTTATACCGTTCCTGATACGTGCTCTCCATGATGTGCGATCACTTGCCAGATGTTGCCAGTCGTTTTCACAGATGGAGAAGTCTTTCAGAGATGATTTGCAGATATCTCTATATCGTAGTTTAGGTCTGCCGATTTGTCGTTTTCCGTGTTTTAGCTCGCCATATAGTATTTGCCTAGGAATGCGTTTTTCTTCCATCCGTTGGACATGCCCCAGCCATCTTAGCCTTCGACTTCTGAGCATCGACATGATTGTTAGGGTCTTAGCACGTTGCAGGACAGTTAAGTTGGTTATTTTGTCCTGCCATTTGATGTGCATTATTTTGCGGAGACATCGCATGTGGAAGACATTTAGTCTTTTTTCCTGGTTTGAGTATGTTGTCCAGGTTTCGGATCCATATAGTAGTGTGCTAAGCACACAAGTTTGATATATTAAGAGTTTAGTCTTTTGAGTTAGTTTCGTGTTGTTCCATGCCCTTTTTGTGAGTTTGCCGACGGTCGTAGCTGCCTTACCAATTCGACAGTTTATTTCTTCATCAAGAGAGATGGTTTGCGTAACTGTGGATCCAAGATATGTAAATTTCTGTACTGATTCTAGTGGGCAGTCTTTTAGAGTAATAGATATAGGTTTGAAGTCACCTTGATTTAGTATTACTGTCTTCTGAACATTAATTGACAGTGAAAAAAGGTCGCATGCTTTATCCAGGTTGTTGATCAGCGACTGTAGGGTGGCCTCACTATGAGCGACTAGGGCTGCATCGTCAGCAAATAAAAATTCTTTAAGTAGGGCAACATTTGTTTTGGTTTTTGCTCTTAGTCGTGCTAGGTTGAACAGTGAGCCATCTGGTCTAGTGCGAATGTAAATATCTCCTGAGCTGTTTTCGAAGGTGTAATTTAGGAGGGCAGCAAAAAATATACCAAAAAGGGTGGGGGCGAGGACACATCCCTGTTTCACTCCTTTGTTGACTTTGAAATTCTCTGATGGACTCCCATCAAAATGGACTTTGCCATTCATGTCTTCATGGAAGGAAATTATCAGCCTAAGTAGTTTAGGAGGGCATGACACCAAGCTATCTAGTATTTTCTCTCTTTGTCGCCCGTGATCTCTCTCTCCTTCTATTTTGCCAGTTGTAACCCAAGTATTCCAAATTTCCTCTTCTCATGATGTGCCAGAAAAATGTTGATTGTTTCCTTCTGATGTTTTTTGGGAGCTCCCTTTTTGTGTTGGCCTCTTTGAGAACTTCCTCATTGGTCTTTTTAGCTGTCCAGGGAACTTTCAACATTCTT
The DNA here is from genome assembly GCA_032433765.1 of Megaustenia siamemsis. Taxonomy (NCBI): domain Eukaryota; kingdom Metazoa; phylum Mollusca; class Gastropoda; order Stylommatophora; family Ariophantidae; genus Megaustenia; species Megaustenia siamemsis. The sequence continues at coordinate 13,203,469 of JAVIAB010000091.1, read as the reverse complement.
CTGAGAAATCCCATCTCTGTGGCCTCTAATCGTCTTTTCATTTGTTTGCCTACTGTCCATGATCCGCTTCCATAGGTCAGAATTGGTTCTATTGATCAATGAAATAAAAAGAAACGCCCCCTCATACGAATTTCAAACTACGTCATCTTGAACGTGAGTAGTGCGTCATTTCTGACACGCCACGAACATAATCGAATAACGGGACCAACCCCGAAAGCTTCAAGGCAAGAATTAAATTGGTTTGGGTATTTTGTGATCATGGGTCCGCGCTAATGGCTTTATGCTTACATGAAGTATACCGGAGAACAGCGAAAAGAAAAAATGAAAGAGTAGTGGGAAACAAGAAGGGAGAAAAAGAAAAAAAGGGTCCTGGAGAATATCCATGCGGGAAAGTAGGGTACTGGAGAACACCCAAGCGGGAAAGTAGAGTACCGGAGAAAATCTAGACGGGAAAGTAAGGTACTGGAGAACATATAGACGGGAAAGTAGGGTACTGGAGAACATATAGACGGGAAAGTAGGGTACTGGAGAACATATAGACGGGAAAGTAGGGTACTGGAGAACACATAGACGGGAAAGTAGGGTACTGGAGAACATATGGACGGGAAAGTAGGGTACTGGAGAACATATAGACGGGAAAGTAGGGTACTGGAGAAATATAGACGGGAAAGTAGGGTACTGGAGAACATATGGACGGGAAAGTAGGGTACTGGAGAAATATAGACGGGAAAGTAGGGTACTGGAGAACATATAGACGGGAAAGTAGGGTACTGGAGAACCCATAGACGGGAAAGTAGGGTACTGGAGAACACATAGACGGGAAAGTAGGGTACTGGAGAACATATAGACGGGAAAGTAGGGTACTGGAGAACATCCAGACGGGTATGTAGAGTACTGGAGAACATCCAGACGGGTATGTAGAGTACTGGAGAACATCCAGACGAGAAGGTAAGGTACTGTAAACCATCTATACCAAAAATAGGGTAATCATGAGACGGGAAGGTAATTTACTGGAGAACATCAAGCCATTAAAACGAGGTTCTCGAGAACATTCAGACCAGAAATTCAGGTACTTGAGAAATCCAGATATGAAAGTAGGGTACTGGAAAACATCCAGATGGAAAAGTAAATGTTCTGCAGATGATCAAGACGTGAAAGTATGGTACTGGAGAATATCCAGACGGGAAAGTGGGGTGCTGGGGAACACTGAAACGGGAAAGTAAGGTACTAGAGAACATCCAGACGGGAAGGTAAGGTACTGGACAACATTCTGGCGGAAAGGCAGGGTACTGGAGAACATCAAGATAAAAAAAATAAAGTTCTGAAGAACATCCAGGCCGGAAGTTAAAAGTACCGTAGTGCATCTAGACGGAACAAAGGGTACCAGAGAACATCCAGATGGGGAAAATAGTAAAGATGAATATCTAGACGGGAAGGTAGAGTATATGAAAAAATCCAAACGGAAGGGCATGGTACTGGAGAACATTCCGATAGAAAAATAGAGTACTTGAGAACATCGATAACGGAAAATAGGGTAGGGTTTTACAGAAGAATGTTGAGAATAACATGGACAGCTAAGAAGAGTAATGGAAATGTTCTGAAAGAGGTCAAAGCGAAAAGAGAACAATATTAAAAAGAAACAATCATCATTTTTTGGCCATGTAATGAGAAGAGAACAACTTGAATATATTGTAACAACTGAGAAAATTGAGGGACGAAGAGATAGAGGGAAGCAAAGAGAAAAGATAGCAGACAGCTTAAGAGAATGGCTAGGCAGAAGGTCAGCAACATAAATAATAAATAATTGTCGAGATTGAAAGTTGTGGAGAGACATGATCACCTACGCCAGCAGGCCGATACTTGATGATGATGATGATGATGATGATGATCAAATAATCTAGAAAAATGTAAAACATTATCTCAAATACTGTACGACCATGTAGAACAACATCTCAAATAATCTAGAACTATATAGAACATTATCTCAAATAATGTAGGACTATGTAGAACAGCATCTAAAATAATGTAGGACTATGTAGAACAGCATCTCAAATAATGTAGTACAATGTAGAACATCTCAAATAATGTAGGACTATATAGAACATCTCAAATAATGTAGGACAATGTAGAACATCTCAAATAATGTAGGACCATGTAGAACAACATCTCAAATAATGTAGGACAATGTAGAACAACATCTCAAATAATGTAGGACAATGTAAAACATCTCAAATAATGTAGGACAATGTAGAACATCTAAAATAATGAAGGACTATGTAGAACATCTCAAATAATGTAGGACAATGTAGAACATCTCAAATAATGTAGGACAATGTAGAACATCTCAAATAATGTAGGACAATGTAGAACATCTCAAATAATGTAGGACAATGTAGAACATCTCAAATAATGTAGGACAATGTAGACCATCTCAAATAATGTATGACAATGTAGAACATCTCAAATAATGTAGGACTGTGTAGAAAACTCAAATAATGTAGGACTATGTAGAACATCTCAAATAATGTAGGACTATGTAGAACAACATCTCAAATAATGTAGGACCATGTAGAACAACATCTCAAATAATGTAGGACCATGTAGAACAACATCTCAAATAATGTAGGACCATGTAGAACAACATCTCAAATAATGTAGGACCATGTAGAATAACATCTCAAATAATGTAGGACTATGTAGAACATCTCAAATAATGTAGGACTATGTAGAACATCTCAAATAATGTAGGACTATGTAGAACATCTCAAATAATGTAGGACTATGTAGAACATCTCAAATAATGTAGGACTATGTAGAACATCTCAAATAATGTAGGACTATGTAGAACATCTCAAATAATGTAGGACTATGTAGAACATCTCAAATAATGTAGGACTATGTAGAACATCTCAAATAATGTAGGACTATGTAGAACATCTCAAATAATGTAGGACTATGTAGAACATCTCAAATAATGTAGGACTATGTAGAACATCTCAAATAATGTAGGACTATGTAGAACATCTCAAATAATGTAGGACTATGTAGAACATCTCAAATAATGTAGGACTATGTAGAACATCTCAAATAATGTAGGACCATGTAGAACAAAGGAAAGAGGTCGAGTTCGATCCTGATCGACCGCTTCCGGTTCACCCAGCCTTAAATGGGTACCCTATTTTTTTCATGGGAAAGTAAAGTCGTACGAGCGTAATACCGACCACATTACCCAAGAAGCATGTGCTAAAGGTCTGTAAAAATGATGGTCACTAAGACCATATTCCATATACCTCTCTTGGCGTGACGGGGGCTCTTTACTTTTTCGTAAAATGTAGAACATCATCTGTGAAAGTGAATGACTACACAGGACGAGACTAAATTTTGTTTTCAAAATTGGATGTCTGTGGTTTCTTTTTTGAGATTGCTAACACCAATCACACTGTAGATAGAAGTTTGTGGAAGGACATGATCGCCTACGCCAACCGGTATGACACATGATAAGACCAATCACTTTCTAAACTTGAACGTAAAATATCAAATTAACAACTCACCATTTTTAGAAATTACTGCTGATAATATATGAACCACAAACCTATTGAAGGATATACCTGATAAATTTAATCAGGATTTTTCTATCTATCTTAATTTCACTTCATTTTCCTGAATATGTGAATGCAAGTCTTAAGAGAATTTAATGGTTTTAGGAAATGTCTTCATTTAACCAAGCACTCGGACCGGTGAAGTATCAGTGAAGTGGAAGTGGGGCTTCCACCACTGATGACTTGTCTAGAAGTAGTATAGAGAAGAGTTGTTGAATGTTAGAGCAATTTTACAATGATGGTCGTAAGTGTTGATGAGTTTCTCAAGGAGCAGATTTTATATAGACGAGCTTCTGGGTCAGCCAATAGTATTTGTTGTTAACGCAGATTACTTAATTATTACTGCATATTACTCAAGTTGATCGCAGATTACTCAAATATTACAGCAGAATCATCATCATAATCAAGTACCAATCCTGCTGGCGTGGGTGATCATGTCTCTCTACAATTTTCAATCTCGACAGTTATTTATTATTTCTGTTGTTGACCTTCTGCCAAGCCATTCTCTTAAGCTGTCTGGTATCTTTTCTCTTTAATAAAAGTAAATTACCCTCGTCACGCCAAGTGGCGCATAGGGAATATGGTGTTAGTGACCATACATTTTACAGATCTTCGGTACATGAATTTTGGCGTAATGTCGGCATTACGCCAATGTCGCTTTACTTTCCTAGAAAAAAAATCCGGTACCCATTTAAAGGCTGAGTGAACCGGAAGCCGTCGGTTGGGATTGAACCCTACCTCTTGTCCTTTGTAGTCCAGTTCACCAACCACTGAGCTATAGCTGCTCCCCTATTTTCTCTTTGCTTCCTTCTAATTCTTCGTTCCTAAATTTTCCCAGTTGTTACAATATATTCTAGCTGTTCCTTTCCAATAAATAACATGGCAAAAAAAATGATGAGAATATAGCAGATTGCTGAATCAATTTGTGAAAGTATTAGAGGATAGTCTGTTGTCCTATTGTCCATGACTCGCATCCATATGTTAAGACTGGCTCTACGTAACATTTAAGAACTCTTTTTCTTGTTTCTATTGTCAAAAATGGATTGCATAGTATTTTCCTCATTTTTTTTTAAAGCTGCTTTTGCCTGAGCCATTCTGCATCTCATCTCATTTGTACATCTTCCATCTGAGGTTAACAAAGTTCCGAAATATTTAAATTCATTTACCTGTTTTAATATTGTTCTACTTGTCTTTATTTACTATCACTGTAGTCTGTAGAAATGTGGCTTTACAGAAGAATGTTGAGAATACCATGGACAGCTAAGAAGAGTAATGAAGAGGTTCTGAGAGAGGTCAAAGCAAAAAGAGAGCTAATTTCCAATATTAGGAAGAGACTATCATCATTTTTTTGGCCATGTAATGAGAAGAGAACAACTTCAATATATTGTAAGAACTGGGAAAATTGAGGGACGAAGAGATATAGGGAAGCAAAGAGAAAAAAATAACAGACAGCTTAAGAGAATGGCTTGGCAGAAGGTCAACAACAGAAATGATAAATAGCTGCCCAGATCGAAAGTTGTGGAGAGACATGATCACCTACGCCAATAGGCCCGGTACTTGAAACTAGAGGACTTAGAGACACGGTTAGTGGATGGCGCTGGATAGGTCAGACGTTGCGGAAGCCAAATGGGGGTTTTACAAAAGCTCGTTTTTGGAATCTCAGGGAAGGAGACAAAGAGGAAGACCAAAATATTTTTGGAGAAGACAGATGGAAACACAAATGAAGAAGAGTGAAAGGCACAGAGTGGTCTTAAGAGAATGGTAAGAAACATGACGGATGGGAAACTGTTTTGTTGAAGATCTATGCTCCACGGGGAGCTGAAATGTAGACGACAAAGACCATTATGAATCATGAAAAAAATATTAGTCAATTATTCCCCCAGACTACTCCCGTAACTTCCGGTCAATATTGCGGATAGGCGTCAGGAACCGTTGAGGCCCTATCTGAAAAGTGTTCCTTGTTGCAGATTCCTCATATTCTAAGTCCTGCTTGCTATCGGAGCTACTGAGTTTAGTACTCTGTGTACACCGTGAACTGTGTTTTTCATCCGGATCGTGTGTTTACATTCCGATTGCTTACGATGATTAATGACTATTATATGGCGAAGGACAGTTTGGCTGCGTTCACCTTTGGTGCCGCTTCACCTTATGTCTTTTGGTGTGTGCTGTAGCTGCTATGATGGGGACTGCAGCTGACCTTTCTTTGTTTTGGAGCCTTCAATGAGATGAGATGTTAACTCTGATGATTCCACTTTCACGGGTGGCAGATCATTTATAAATATTAATTCGTTTGCAGTGATACCAGAGCCTTCAACTATTACTACCACTGCTACCCCCACATACAGTTACTACTTACAGGGGAAGACTTGCATTTTTGACATACAACATGGCGCGATTTTCTGAAGCGCTGATCTGATCACTAACGGAGGTGTTCTTCAATACACTATAGGGAAAATCCATCGATGAAATTAAACTAAATTAACTTGACCAAAAGTAAATTAAATACCAACATTTCCGCATTTTACCACACCATTGATCGTATATCCCTAGACCGGCAATACGCTAATCTTACGGTCTGTTTGACGCGCGACGGGGATAATCTGTCGACTAACTGTGTGTCTATATTTTCGGAATTGGAGTCAACAACGATGGGCTAACATCATCAAGCGCAATACATTTTAAATAAAATATGACGATCATCATTTTCAGGAGGACGTGAACTTCCGGTATATGGTGGATAGGCGGCAGGAACCATCGAAGGCTATGTCTGAAAAGTTTTCCTTCTTGCAGTTTCCTCATATTCCAAGTCCGGCTTGTTGCAGGAGCTACTGAGTTAAGTGCTCTGTGCACACAATGATCTGTGTGTCTCATCCGTTTTGATCATGTTTCGATATTCCAATTGTTTACGATGAATTATGATATCGTATGACAGGGAACAGTTGGCTGTGTTCACTTTCTGCACGGTTCCGCCTAATGTCTTATGGCGTGTGCTGAGACTACTACGATGGAGACTACAGTTACCTTTCTTTGTTTAGGAGATGGGATATTAATTCAGATGATTACGGTGGCACCGGCGGTTGAGCAATTATGGATTTTAATTCGTTTGCAGTGATACCGGGGCCTTACATAACCATATAACCAAACCATTACAGGATATTACTTTCTTATTATCGCATACAAGAGGTCAGATGAAGAATGGCCCAATCAAAAGCAGATTTCCAGAAAATGAGGATGATATGGTGCATTACATTTTTGACAATAGAATCAAGAAAAAAAGTTCTTAAATGTTATGTTGAGCCAGTCTTAAAATATAGATGTGAATCATGGACAATAGGACAGCAGACACAAAAATCACTGGAGTCTGTAGAAATGTGGTTTTACAGAAGAGTGTTGAGAATATCATCGACAGCTGATAAGAGCAATGACAACGATCTGAAAGAGGTAAAAGCAAAAAGAGAGCTAATTTCCAATATTAGGAAGAAACAATCATCATTTTTTGTCCATGTAATGAGAAGAGAACAGCTGGAATATATTGTGACAACTGGGAAAATTGAGGGACGAAGAGATAGATGGAAGCAAAGAGAAAAGATACCAAACGGCTTAAGAGAATGGCCTGACAGAATGTTAACAACAAAAAACTGATAAATAACTGTCGTGATCGAAAGTTGTGGAGCGACATGATCACCTACGTCAGCAGGCATGGTACTTGATGATGATGAATTCCACATATGATAACTGTTGAATCAAAAATAATCTAACAACATAAGTGAAACACAGGGTTTAATAACAAGTATGAAACGTGTAACACTATATATTTTCATGTACCTGAGGTTATTTCGTTGATTTTTATTTGACTAGCACAAATCACTAGTTAACTTAACCTAGGGTTTTAAAAATCTATTAACAGTTTGTTAACACTCTTCCTAGAACAACCATCAAGATTTCTCGACCTTAGCTTCGCTAGTTTCTAGAACAAACATAACCATTTTTCTACTTTGCCATCGCTAGTTTCTAGAACAAACAAAATAATTTTTCTACTTTGCCATCGCTAGTTTCTAGAACAAACAAAATAATTTTTCTACTTTGCCATCGCTAGTTTCAAGAACAAACATAATAATTTTTCTACTTTGCCATCGCTAGTTTCTAGAACAAACAAAATAATTTTTCTACTTTGTCATCGCTAGTTTCTAGAACAAACGCCTGCACAAATCAACCGTTTGGTAACACTAATTCCAAGACCAAATTCCTAATTTATCGACTGTTAGTTAATAATAAATCCTGAAGTAAAAACCAAAATGTATAAACTTTTTTGTAACAATAGTTCCCAGAACAAATGAATTGTTTTTGTAACAATAGTTCCCAGAACAAATTAACTGTTTTGTAACAATAGTCCCAGAAAAAATGAACTGTTTTGTAACAATAGTTCCCAGAACAAATGAACTGTTTTGTAACAATAGTTCCCAGAACAAATGAACTGTTTTTTAACAATAGTTCCCAGAACAAATGAACTGTTTTTTTAACAGTAGTTCCAAGGACAAATGAACCGTTTTGTAACAATAGTTCCCAGAACAAATGAACAGTTTTTTACCAGTAGTTCCCAGAACAAATTGACTGTTTTGTAACAATAGTTCCCATAACAAAGAACTGTTTTGTAAAAATAGTTCACAGAACAAATGAACAGTTTTTTAACAGTAGTTCCTAGAACAAAGGCCTCATTTATTAACTGTTTGTTAACACTACTTTCTAGAACAAAGGCCTAATTAATTAACTGTTTGTTAACACAACTTTCTAGAACAAAGGCCTAATTAATTAACTGTTTGTTAACACTACTTTCTAGAACAAAGGCCTAATTAATTAACTGTTTGTTAACACTACTTTCTAGAACAAAGGCCTAATTTATTAACTGTTTGTTAACACTACTTTCTAGATCAAAGGCCTCATTTATCAACTGTTTGTTAACACTACTTTCTAGAACAAAGCCGCAATTTATAAACTGTTTGTTACTACTTTCTAGAACAAACGTCAAAAATTTAACAAAATCAGAAAAGCAATCACGAAATTAAGAGACTTCTTAAAGGATAACAATTTTCTCTAAACCTAAAGTTTAAAAAGTTCAATATGTGGAGGAAGCCACGAGTTAATTAATTATTTCATTAAATGGTTGATTCCCTAAATAGCCATGGATTCTAACAACGCCAAAATCAGAAATTTTCCACTAATTATGGTTTCTGATAGTTTTAATGCAGTAATTAACTGTAGTTGTTTTTTGTTGATTATTGTTTTTTTTTTTGTTTTTTTATTTGTTGAATGACCGGATATGATTATTACAACAATAGGGCAATGGGTTTATAAGAATAAACGAGGACTCAACGAGGGCCGAAATAAAAAGAAGTGTTGAATTTATATACGACATGAAAATTGCTCAATGTTTGGTGTTTCTATCTATCTATCTGTCTGTCTGTCTGTCTGTCTGTCCGTCCGTCCGTCCGTCCGTCCGTCCGCCCGCCCGCCCGCCCGCCCGCCATGAAAGGAGTTCTGACACGAGGAGACAAATATGTCAGATTTATTGACTTGATTTATATAATTAATGAGAGTTTGGTAATAAGTTTGGCTTTTAATAAAATGGTATTATGATATGTGTTGGGAAGTGGTACTAGTGTTCATTTAATGAAGACCTAATTAACGTGTTCTTTGTTTTTTTGTTTTTTTTTTGCAGCGCTGGGGTTATACCACAACCAGCTATAGTTTTTCTAACGCCTGCGGGCAGAAAATAAACACGAAACACCCTCCAACTAGAGTGACGTTTTCAGCTATAAGAGCTATAGATGGCTGACGTCAATCAACCCACAACCCCATCTGATCGCAAACCCGAAAACGTCACGATAGTTTTCAGTTGTCCGGGAAATCCCTCTCAACCCACAGGCCTAATAAGTTTATAGCTGACTGTGTTTAGGCTGTGCCCTCACGTTTTAATCCCTCAAGTAGTGATCTCGATATTTTCCGCCATCATTTACTTTGCTATAAGTGAGATCAAATACCTGGTCCTATCGGAATCAAACGACAACTCAAAATGAACATAAAACAGCACCTGGTCGTTTTTCTTCTTCTTTCTTTCCTCATTTGCCTTCCAGCGTCGAGGGGAGATATAATTTGATGTGTTTTGCTCTTTTGTTGAACTGTTGTTGCTGTTATTTTGTTTAGAATCAAAATGATTAAAAGTAAACATTTCATTCACACATAAAACATAACCAAGTCTAAACACTCAAGTCTAAACACTCAAGTCTAAACACTCAAGTCTAAACACTCAAGTCTAAACACTCAAGTCTAAACACTCAAGTCTAAACACTCAAGTCTATTGCTGATGTTACTAGAATCGTATCTTTGCCGAGGTCTGTCTGTCTGATTTAGAATAAGACATGATGTCTAACGGATGCTCTAGCCGGAGTCTGGTGTTGGAAACAATGTACGGAGGATTAAGGATAGATGTGTGGATGTAAGTAGGATTAAGGATAGTTGTATGGATGTAGGTAGGATTAAGGATAGTTGTATGGATGTAGGCAGGATTAAGGATAGTTGTATGGATATAGGCAGGATTAAGGATAGTTGTATGGATGTAGGCAGGATTAAGGATAGTCGTATGAATGTAGGCAGGATTAAGGATAGTCGTATGGATGTAGGTAGGATTAAGGATAGTTGTATGGATGTAGGTAGGATTAAGGATAGTTGTATGGATATAGGCAGGATTAAGGATAGTTGTATGGATGTAGGCAGGATTAAGGATAGTCGTATGAATGTAGGCAGGATTACGGATAGTTGTATGGATGTAGGCAGGATTAAGGATAGTCGTATGAATGTAGGCAGGATTAAGGATAGTCGTATGAATGTAGGCAGGATTAAGGATAGTCGTATGAATGTAGGCAGGATTGAGGATAGTTGTATGGGTGTAGGCAGGATTAAGGATAGTTGTATGGGTGTAGGCAGGATTAAGGATAGTTGTACGGGTGTAACTAGGATTAAGGATACTTGTATGGATGTAGGCAGGATTAAGGATAGTTGTATGAATGTAGGCAGGAAAGAATAGTTGTATGAATGTAGGCAGGAAAGAATAGTTGTATGAATGTAGGCAGGATTAAAGTTAATTGTGTGAATGTAGGCAGAATTAAGGATAATTGTATCGATGTAAGTAGGAATAAGGATAGTTGTTTTAATGTAGGTAGGATCATCAAGGATAGTACCAAAAATGTAGGCAGATTCAAGGATAGTTGTATGAATGTAGGCAGATCATCAAGTATGGTAGTATGAATGTAGGCAGATCATCAAGTATGGTAGTATGAATGTAGACATGATTAAAGATGGCTGTTTTAATGTAGGTATCATCACGTATATTGTTACGAATGCAATGATTAAGTAGTAAGATTAGGATAGACAGATGGACGTAGACTTAGACAATGGAACAGACAAATGGGATTAAACTTAGACATGGGAATAGACAAAATGATGAACCGTCTATTATTTTCAGACAATGAAGACATCAGAGCACAAACTTAGTAATTCCCGCAGCAATTTCGGTTTTAATTGTTAAATGTAACGTACAGAATGCAAAAATCGACAGTTTAGTATCAAAACTCGAATATTTCACAAAACCCTGCAGTCGAAGTAGCAGCAAGAATACACATTTATTTCTATGATAGCAAGATACAAAGACCGGCAGAAATAAGAACATTGTTTTTTGTCTATGATAGCAAGATACAAAGACCGGCAGAAATAAGAACATTGTTTTTTGTCTATGATAGCAAGATACAAAGACCGGCAGAAATAAGAACATTGTTTTTTGTCTATGATAGCAAGATACAAAGACCGGCAGAAATAAGAACATTGTTTTTTGTCTATGATAGCAAGATACAAAGACCGGCAGAAATAAGAACATTGTTTTTTGTCTATGATAGCAAGATACAAAGACCGGCAGAAATAAGAACATTGTTTTTTGTCTATGATAGCAAGATATAAAGACCGGCAGAAATAAGAACATTGTTTTTTGTCTATGATAGCAAGATACAAAGACCGGCAGAAATAAGAACATTGTTTTTTGTCTATGATAGCAAGATACAAAGACCGGCAGAAATAAGAACATTGTTTTTTGTCTATGATAGCAAGATACAAAGACCGGCAGAAATAAGAACATTGTTTTTTGTCCATGATAGCAAGATACAAAGACCGGCAGAAATAAGAACATTGTTTTTTGTCTATGATAGCAAGATACAAAGACCGGCAGAAATAAGAACATTGTTTTTTGTCTATGATAGCAAGATACAAAGACCGGCAGAAATAAGAACATTGTTTTTTTGTCTATGTTAGCAAGATACAAAGACCGGCAGAAATAAGAACATTGTTTTTTGTCTATGATAGCAAGATACAAAGACCGGCAGAAATAAGAACATTGTTTTTTGTCTATGATAGCAAGATACAAAGACCGGCAGAAATAAGAACATTGTTTTTTGTCTATGATAGCAAGATACAAAGACCGGCAGAAATAAGAACATTGTTTTTTGTCTATGATAGCAAGATACACAGACCGGCAGAAATAAGAACATTCTTTTTGCGTTCACCAGCTTACCTCTGACGAAGTCCCTAAAGACTGAACTGAAGAACTGAATTTTCCGTGTTAGTTTTATTCCATGGCAGCCGTGTGCACAGGAGTCCCTCGCCGCACAGGCAGATAACTCCGTCATCGGAGGTACTCAAATTTAATCCGTCCATGAGTAATTGATGTTTCAAGCTGGACCTCGCTGTTGAGAACAGAGGTGGTTGCCGCAGAGAAAATCATAAATAAAAATCCCAACTAGGCGGGATTTGAACGCACAACCTCTCTGTCTCGAGGCCGGCGTTTTGACTCTAGACCAACCAGTCCCCCAAGCCATATTTCTCACAGAAAAGCTAACGAACGTAACACAAAAAAGGGTATCCAAACAAAATTAATTTGTTAAATACCTCTTAACTCTTTCAGTATGGAAGCCTTTTATCGATGCAACAGAAGAAATTTGGCAGACAAATTTTTTCATGGGATTAAAAATCAATCTACTTATTTATATTTATCTAACATAACAGGTAGAAGATGTACAAAAGAGGTGAGATGTAGAATAGCTCAGGCAAAAGCAGCTTTCCAGAGAATGAGGAGGATACTATGCAATCCATTTTTGACCATAGAAACAAGTAAAAGAGTTCTTAAATGTTATGTAGAGCCAGTCTTAACATATGGATGTGAATCGTGGATAATGTGACAACAGACAAAAAAATCACTGCAGGCTGTAGAAATGTGGTTTTACAGAAGAATGTTGAGAATACCATGGACAGCTAAGAAGAGTAATGAAAACGTTCTGAAAGAGGTAAAGCAAAAGGGAAGCTAGTTTCTAATATTAGTAAGAAACAGTCATAATTTTTTGGCCATGTAATGAGAAGAGAACAACTGGAATATATTGTAACAACTGGGAAAATTGAGGGAAGAAGAGATAGAGGGAAGCAAAGAGAAAAGATACCAGACAGTCTCGGAAAATGGCTTGACAGAAGGTCGATAACAGAAATGATAAATAACTGTCATGATTGAAAATTGTGGAGAGACATGATCACCTACGTCAGCAGGCCGGTACTTGATGATGATGATGATGAACATATAACATATATATGAATTTTTAGATAATTGTTAAACAAGATATAGATTTCGCCAATGCCAAGATTATACAGTAAAAAGAATATGGTTAGATAATGGTCTGTACTAGTCATATTGAAAGCGACGCACTCTGCGGCGAAACGTATGTGGCTGAACTAGGCATGGCGCGCAGTGCGTCGAAACGTACTGTAAAGAGTTAACATCTTGAACGTACTGTAAAGAGTTAACATCTTGAACGTACTGTAAAGAGTTAACATCTTGAACGTACTGTAAAGAGTTAACATCTTGAACGTACTGTAAAGAGTAACATCTTGAACGTACTGTAAAGAGTTAACATCTCGTTGTATTCGGAAAATACAACCCTCGTACCCATATTTGTTAATACAATCAGTATATTTTACAGGTGATATGGCCATAAAACCACCAGGCCGCCCTAAGTTCTCTGTAGGGTAATAGGTAATGACAATTTTTTTTTTAAAAAGGAGAAAAAAGTTGTATGGTAACAGCTTTACGTAGATGAGTAACAAAACAAAAGTCGACGTTTCGGCCAAATATGTCTTTAGCTGGAACAACATAAAAATATATATAAGGATACGGATATGACGATGATACATTTTTGTGTTGTTGTTTGTTCTTCCTGCTGAGGGCCTACTTGGCCCAAACGTCGACTTTCGTTTTGTTACTCACCTACGTAAAGCTGTTACCATACCACTTTTTTTCTCTATTTTTTTAAGTTGTCATTATTATCATCAGCTTTACACCAACTTCCCGTCCCTATACATCTTGATACCTTTACTCAATGCCAATAGGTACTTAGGATCAGGTACCTATTTTTAAATCTAAATATAAAAAAAAAATTCATTTTGCTATCAAAAGTTTACCTGCGTTTTCTAAAGAGACTTCACCTAAGAGCAACCTGTGGAAGTCATCCTTGCCGTCAAATTTAAATATTCCAACTTCCGTCAACATTTCTGGCCTGTTCTTCAGCTCCTTGTACAGAACCTCAATGGACAGATGGCAGAAGTCTGTTAAAATGGAATCTTGTCCATGCTTGTCATACATCTGGAGAGAAAGAAGTCAGTTTAAAGAATTATTGTATTTTTTTTTTTTAAATGAAGATTCATCATCTTCTTTTTTCCTTTCTCATTTCGCTTTCAGCGTCGAGGGGAGATATAGTTTTCAGTGTTTTGCTCTTGTGTTGGCCTATGATGCTGTTATGTTTACTAGTGTTTCTAATAATCTGTTTATTCATCTTTTTATCATCATTTGAGTCTGGTGTTTTCGTATATTTATTGAAGACTCGTTGTGTTGATCTTTCTGCCTCATCACGTGACCAAACCATTGTATCTGTTGTTCCTTTATGTATTCAATAACTGGAGTTATTCCCCGTTTTTTTTTCTCGGATCTTACTTTCTAATATTATGTCTCCTGCCATTCGTCTAACACATTTCATCTCGGTTGTGGTTATTTATCTTACTATTCTTGCATTTAGGGTCTAGGTCTCATTTTTTCGCTCGCCACTTTCGCCTCTTTCGAAGTCTAGAGACTAGGAACTGTATTTTGCGTGCTAATCCGTTTTCCTCTGGCAATCGTGTGCACAGGGGTAACTCGCCGCACAGGCAGATAACTCCGTCATCGGAGGTACTCATATTTTTTTTTTCGTAGATGTATAATTGACGTTTAAAGTCGGGACTTGCTGCTGAGACCAGGGGTGGTTGCTGCAGAGAGAAATCATAAATAAGAATCCAGCTGGTGTACCCAGGACTTGCTGCTGAGACCAGGGGTGGTTGCTGCAGAGAGAAATCATAAATAAGAATCCGGCTGGTGTAGCCAGGACTTGCTACTGAGACCAAAGGTGGTTGCTGCAGAGAGAAATCATAAATAAGAATCCAGCTGGTGTAGCCAGGACTTGCTGCTGAGACCAGGGGTGGTTGCTGCAGAGAGAAATCATAAATAAGAATCCAGCTGGTGTACCCAGGACTTGCTGCTGAGACCAGGTGTGGTTGCTGCAGAGAGAAATCATAAATAAGAATCCAGCTGGTGTAGTCGGGATTTGTTGCTGAGACCAGGGGTGGTTGCTGCAGAGAGAAATCATAAATAAGAATCCAGCTGGTGTAGCCAGGACTTGCTGCTGAGACCAAAGGTGGTTGCTGCAGAGAGAAATCATAAATAAGAATCCAGCTGGTGTAGCCGGGATTTGTTGCTGAGACCAGGGGTGGTTGCTGCAGAGAGAAATCATAAATAAGAATCCAGACGGTGTAGCCGGGATTTGTTGCTGAGACCAAGGGTGGTTGCCGCAGAGAGAAATCATAAATAAGAATCCAGCTGGTGTAGCCGGGATTTGTTGCTGAGACCAGGGGTGGTTGCTGCAGAGAGAAATCATAAATAAGAATCCAGCTGGTGTAGCCAGGACTTGCTGCTGAGACCAAAGGTGGTTGCTGCAGAGAGAAATCATAAATAAGAATCCAGCTGGTGTAGCCGGGACTTGCTGCTGAGACCAGGGGTGGTTGCTGCAGAGAGAAATCATAAATAAGAATCCAGCTGGTGTACCCAGGACTTGCTGCTGAGACCAGGTGTGGTTGCTGCAGAGAGAAATCATAAATAAGAATCCAGCTGGTGTAGTCGGGATTTGTTGCTGAGACCAGGGGTGGTTGCTGCAGAGAGAAATCATAAATAAGAATCCAGCTGGTGTAGCCAGGACTTGCTGCTGAGACCAAAGGTGGTTGCTGCAGAGAGAAATCATAAATAAGAATCCAGCTGGTGTAGCCGGGATTTGTTGCTGAGACCAGGGGTGGTTGCTGCAGAGAGAAATCATAAATAAGAATCCAGACGGTGTAGCCGGGATTTGTTGCTGAGACCAAGGGTGGTTGCCGCAGAGAGAAATCACAAATAAGAATCCAGCTGGTGTAGCCGGGATTTGTTGCTGAGACCAGGGGTGGTTGCTGCAGAGAGAAATCATAAATAAGAATCCAGCTGGTGTAGCCAGGACTTGCTGCTGAGACCAAAGGTGGTTGCTGCAGAGAGAAATCATAAATAAGAATCCAGCTGGTGTAGCCGGGACTTGCTGCTGAGACCAGGGGTGGTTGCTGCAGAGAGAAATCACAAATAAGAATCCAGCTGGTGTAGCCGGGACTTGCTGCTGAGACCAAGGGTGGTTGCCGCAGAGAGAAATCACAAATAAGAATCCAGCTGGTGTAGCCGGGACTTGCTGCTGAGACCAAGGGTGGTTGCCGCAGAGAGAAATCATAAATAAGAATCCAGCTGGTGTAGCCTGGACTTGCTGCTGAGACCAGGGGTGGTTGCTGCAGAGAGAAATCATAAATAAGAATCCAGCTGGTGTAGCCAGGACTTGCTGCTGAGACCAAGGGTGGTTGCTGCAGAGAGAAATCATAAATAAGAATCCAGCTGGTGTAGTCGGGATTTGTTGCTGAGACCAAGTGTGGTTGCCGCAGAGAGAAATCATAAAAAAGAATCCAGCTGGTGTAGCCGGGACTTGCTGCTGAGACCAAGGGTGGTTGCTGCAGAGAGAAATCATAAATAAGAATCCAGCTGGTGTAGTCGGGATTTGTTGCTGAGACCAAGGGTGGTTGCCGCAGAGAGAAATCACAAATAAGAATCCAGCTGGTGTAGCCGGGATTTGAACTCACGAGCGTCTGCCTCGATAACGCCGTCTTGTCTCGAGACAAAACAGACCCTCAATGATCCAATTCTAACATTGGTAGCACAACGTTGGGATGAAGATTGTATTGTATTGTAGAATGCCCGTTTTGCTTCTAGAGCTATTTCCTTGTTGGACAAAAGTATTGATAGCTGCTCAATGATTTGACAAGCTTTATTTCATCGTGTCTATCTCTGCTGTTTGTGAATTTTAGTTTATCACTAGACTTCCTAGATAGTTAGTTACATTCATCTACTTGTTTTAGTTGTCTATTGTTAACGTCCATAGTTATGTTGGTGTTCTGTTTTCCTTCGCAATATTCATAACCTTTGTCTTCTTGGCGTTGATTTTCACGTTGTATTAGGTGTCTGTGCTAAGTCCATTTAAGTGTTCTCGTGTGTCTTCTATTTTTCCCATGTTTTTCTGTCGTTAAGCTTCTGTTCTATTTTTGTTGATCAGTGAATGCACAGCAGCAGTGTAAAAGAGCTGTTCATTTATTTCTTGTGATTAATGATAGAGTTGACATAAGAGCACTGTGAACAAGAGTTGACATCAGAGCACTGTGAACAAGAGTTGACATCAGAGCACTGTGAACAAGAGTTGACATCAGAGCACTGTGAACAAGAGTTGACATCAGAGCACTGTGAACAAGAGTTGACATCAGAGCACTGTGAACAAGAGTTGACATCAGAGCACTGTGAACAAGAGTTGACATCAGAGCACTGTGAACAAGAGTTGACATCAGAGCACTGTGAACAAGAGTTGACATCAGAGCACTGTGGACAAGAGTTGACATCAGAGCACTGTGGACAAGAGTTGACATCAGAGCACTGTGGACAAGAGTTGACATCAGAGCACTGTGAACAAGAGTTGACATCAGAGCACTGTGAACAAGAGTTGACATCAGAGCACTGTGAACAAGAGTTGACATCAGAGCACTGTGAACAAGAGTTGACATCAGAGCACTGTGAACAAGAGTTGACATCAGAGCACTGTGAACAAGAGTTGACATCAGAGCACTGTGAACAAGAGTTGACATCAGAGCACTGTGAACAAGAGTTGACATCAGAGCACTGTGAACAAGAATTAACACCTAGGTATTGTGAACAAAAGTTGACATCGCGTCACTTTACAAAAGTTGACATCACGGAACTATGAACAGGAAATGAATTCACAACACTGTGAACAAGAGTTGACATCACAGTGATGTTAACACAGTTGAGATCACGGCATTGTGAACAAGAGTTGATATGACTTCACTGTTAACAATAGGTGACATTGAAGAAGAGCTAACAAAGCGAAATTGCAGGAGGTCATGTTCGCCTACGCCAATCCATATGGTACATGATGATAACTTTATTTTTTCCATTTTTATCTTTGTTTAACATACATCTCACAGTTCGTCTTTCTTCTTCCACTTTTGATTTCCATGAGCTTTCTTGTCTTTTATTTTACTGTTGTCACTTTTCTTTACATAAGTTGTGTTGTCTCACATCAGATTGGTGAAGTTTCTTGTGTGATACAATTTACAATCTTTTTATTAACTATAAAATACGTACATATTTACAGGAAATTATAATTTTACCATCAGAACTACTTAAATAGATGTCTTTAAAAAAAAAGATTTGAGAATACAAAACAGGGAAAGATTAGATCAGAAATGAAAATATTAAGAAGATTTGACCCAACAAAACTAGAAACCAGACTTATAATCTTCTTTGATTGTTTTGAATTTTCTCCTTTTTCATTGTCAACCATCTAGAAAAAGGTTAAATGATGGCAGTTACGTTTGTCATAGTTTAAAGTAAGTTTATATATCTGGACTTTTTAGCTGAACATATCCGAAAGTAACAAAGCCTTTTAATACCAGGTTTGCCTTCCCTATTAAATTTCTACTCGATTGATAATTCTCGAAAAATAGGGCTCAAACATCCACTGTGGAGAGTTTTCATGTAGAGTTGGTCAGTTATGATTCATTGATCCTGGCGCCAGCAGTCGATGACCATTTACATCCCATTCGTTGTCCGGCGTCTTGGGCTAATTTGGTTCATAAATAAGCCATTACAGAGTTCAGACTTAAATGTGAGTTACTTGTTTCTACCATCTCAGAATAGCATATATCAACGTAATTCAGCAATAATTGAGGAAGATAATAGTAAACAACACAGATAATTCAACAATAATTGAGGAAGATAAAAGTAAACAACACAGACAATTCAACAATAATTGAGGAAGATAATAGTAAACAACACAGCTAATTCAACAATAATTGAGGAAGATAATAGTAAACAACACAGCTAATTCAACAATAATTGAGAAAGATAAAAGTAAACAACACAGCTAATTGAACAATAATTGAGAAAGATAAAAGTAAACAACACAGCTAATTCAACAATAATTGAGGAAGATAAAAGTAAACAACACAGCTAATTCAACAATAATTGAGGAAGATAATAGTAAACAACACAGCTAATTCAACAATAATTGAGGAAGATAAAAGTAAACAACACAGCTAATTCAACAATAATTGAGGAAGATAATAGTAAACAACACAGCTAATTCAACAATAATTGAGGAAGATAATAGTAAACAACACAGCTAATTCAACAATAATTGAGGAAGATAATAGTAAACAACACAGCTAATTCAACAATAATTGAGGAAGATAATAGTAAACAACACAGCTAATTCAACAATAATTGAGGAAGATAATAGTAAACAACACAGCTAATTCAACAATAATTGAGGAAGATAATAGCAAACAACACAGCTAATTCAACAATAATTGAGGAAGATAATAGTAAACAACACAGCTAATTCAACAATAATTGAGGAAGATAATAGTAAACAACACAGCTAATTCAACAATAATTGACGAAGATAATAGTAAACAACACAGCTAATTCAACAATAATTGAGGAAGATAATAGTAAACAACACAGCTAATTCAACAATAATTGAGGAAGATAATAGTAAACAACACAGCTAATTCAACAATAATTGACGAAGATAATAGTAAACAACACAGCTAATTCAACAATAATTGACGAAGATAATAGTAAACAACACAGCTAATTTAACAATAATTGAGGAAGATATTAGTAAACAACACAGCTAATTCAACAATACAGAAGAAAAAGCTAAATGAAACCAAAAAAAAACTAGTTAAAAAATAGCGGAGGAAGAAAATACTAAACAACACAACTAATTTTATAACAGTACGTGCATATAGTACAACACGAAACAAATTCAACAATAATAGAGCATACTAAATAAAAGAAATTGAACAATAGTGGTGTAAAAATACTAAATTACACATGCAACAATTATAGAGGAATAAAATACTAAACTACACAATAAATGCAACAATTATAGAGGAATAAAATTCTAAACAACGCACAAATAAATATGTTTGAAGAGTTAAAACAGAACACAGTATAACACTCTTATTTAGACCTCCCACCTCGACGCTGTGAGGTCAGTCTTTGCTTATCCTTCTGGTAACAGCGCAGTATACAGGGTTGTCATTTTTTTTTTTTTAATTCTAGCTTGAAATTATTATTGCCTTTATTATTTGAAATAAATATGTGTGTGTGTGTGTGTGTGCGTGTGTGTTCCTGCTGAAGGACTATTGAGTCCAACGCGTCAAATACTTGGGCACAATAATAACACCAGATGGAAGATGCACCACAGAAATAAAAAGCAGAATAGCTCAGGCCAAAATAGCATTTCAGAAAATGAAAAATATCTTATGTAACAAATCTATGTCAATAGAAATGAGAAAGAGAGTTCATCGGTGTTATATAGAACCAATGCTAACCTATGGAAGCGAATCATGGACAGTAGACAAACAAATGAAAAGACGGTTAGAGGCTACAGAGGTGGGATTTCTCAGAAGAATGTTGAAAGTTCCCTGGACAGCTAAAAAGACCAATGAGGAATTTCTCAAAGAAGCCAACACAAAAAGGGAGCTCTTAAAAAACATCAGAAAGAAACAATCAACATCTTTTGGGCACATCATGAGAAGAGGAAAGTTGGAATACTTGGTTACAACAGGCAAAATAGAAGGAAAGAGAGATCGCCGACGGCAAAGAGAGAAAATACTAGATAGCTTGGTGTCATGGCATGGAAAACAGTCAACAACAGAACTGATACGATGCACTGTAGATAGAAGATTGTGGAAGGACATTTTCGCCTACGCCAACCAGTATAGCACAAGATGATGATGATGAAGGCCTATTGAGCCGAAAAGTCGTTCTAATTTGTATTGTCCACATATTACGTAAAGATTTAACCAAACATTAATTTTGTTTATATTCTTTTCTCCAGTCTTTACTTACCACTTTAACCTTTTTCCACTGGTATATTTTAATCTGACTGACAAAGAAACTGACAAGGGAGTAGTGATTGACAGGTCCGACCCTGGTCAGCATCGGAAACATGGTCTTCCTCTGGTGGGTGAATCCATGGGCTGTGGCCCCAGCAGTTACCATGGGCAGGTTCCAGAACGTTAATTGTCGGAGTATTGGTGCGATGACGTAATCACAAACAGGTCCAAAGAAAACGTCAACTTTTTTGTCGAAATAATAGTTAACGGCATAGTTCATACCAAGCTGTGAATAGGGAAAACAAAAATATGATTATTACGAACTGTGTTAGACGCATGGCAGGAAACAGACATGGTTAAATAATGAAAAATGAAGGGGGAAAGGCTAATAAGAATTTGTGCATTTGAGTATATATGATAACTACTGAGATGAAATGTGTCAGACGAATGACAGGAAACCGCCTGAGAGATAAGATCAGAAACGAAACTGAGAAAAAAATCTAGGAATAATTCACGCCTTAGAATACATAAAGAAACAACAGATAAAATGGTTTGGTCTCGTGATAGAGTAGAAAGAGCAAAATACAGCGAGCCTTCAATAAACGTTACGGGAACACCAGACTCAAGGGCCGACCACAAAAATGATAGAATATTAGATACGCTAGGAATTCGACATTAGTTTTCAGGAGGACATGAACTTCCGGTCAATAGGCGGCAGGAACCATTGAAGGCTATGTCTGAAAAGTGTTCCTTGTTGCGGTTTCCTCATGTTCCAAGTCGGTCTTATTGCAGGAGCTACTGAGTTAAGTGCTCTGTGCACACCGTGAGCTGTGTGTCTCATCCATTTTGATATTCCGATTGTTTACGATGAATGATGATATCGTATGGGGAGAAAAGAAGGCTGTGTTCACATTCTGTGCGGTTTCGCCGTATGTCTTTTTGGCGTGTGCTGAGACTGCTATGATGGGGACTACACCTACCGTCCATTGTTTGTGAGATGAAATAGTAATTCAGTATGATGTATACATTGAGTGAGGAGGAGAATGGGTTGGAAATGATGTATACATTGAGTGAGGAGGAGAATGGGTGGAACAATGATGTGTAAATTGAGTGAGGAGGAGAATGGGTTGGACAATGATGTACACATTGAGTGAGGAGGAGAATGGGTTGGACAATGATGTATACATTGAGTGAGGAGGAGAATAGGTTGGACAGTGATGTATACATTGAGTGAGGAGGAGAATGGGTGGACTAATGATGTATACATTGAGTGAGGAAGAGAATGGGTTGGACAATGATGTATACATTGAGTGAGGAGGAGAATGGGTTGGACAATGATGTATATATTGAGTCAGGAGGAGAATGGGTGGAACAATGATGTATACATTGAGTGTGGAGGAGAATGGGTTGAACAGTGATGTATACATTGAGTGAGGAGGAGAATGGGTTGGACAATGATGTATACATTAAGTGAGGAAGAGCATGGGTTGGACAATGGTGTATACATTGAGTGAGGAGGAGAATGGCTGGAACAATGATGTATACATTTAGTGAGAAAGAGAATGGGTTGGACAATTATGTATACATTGAGTGAGGAGGAGAATGGGTTGGACAATGATGTATACATTGAGTGAGGAGGAGAATGGGTGGAACAATGATGTATACATTGAGTGAGGAGGAGAATGGGTGGAACAATGATGTATACATAGAGTGATGAGGAGAATGGGTTGGACAATGATGTATAAATTGAGTGAGGAGGAGAATGGGTTGGACAATGATGTATACATTGAGTGAGTAGGAGAATGGGTGGAACAATGATGTATACATTGAGTGAGGAGGAGAATGGGTGGAACAATGATGTATACATTGAGTGAGGAGGAGAATGGGTGGGACAATGATGTATACATTGAGTGAGGAGGAGAATGGGTTGGACAATGATGTATACATTGAGTGAGGAGGAGAATGGGTGGAACAATGATGTATAAATTGAGTGAGTAGGAGAATGGGTTGGACAATGATGTATACATTGAGTGAGGAGGAGAATGGGTGAGACAATGATGTATACATTGTGAGACTGATTAGGAGAATGGGTGGGACAATGATGTATACATTGAGAGAGTGAGGAGGAGAATGGGTGGGACAATGATGTATACATTGAGAGAGTGAGGAGGCGAATGGGTGGGACAATGATGTATACATTGAGAGAGTGAGGAGGAGAATGGGTGGGACAATGATGTATACATTGAGTGAGGAGAAGAATGGGTGGGACAATGATGTATACATTGCGAGACTGATGAGGAGAATGGGTGGGATAATGATGTATACTTTCCGAGACCGATAAGGAGAACGGGTTGGACAATGATGTATACATTGAGAGTCTAAAGTGCCTGAAGGTAGTAAATGTATCTGCTGGAAGCGGACTGCAGAGTGGGGAAAGCAAATGCATCTACAATCAACACATTACAGGAACAGTCAGTCTGTATACGCTTCTAGAAAATAATAGGATTGACTGTGGAGCGGATATGGGGGATGCTGCGACTGCAATTAAACTGATTGCATAAAGAGAACAAAATAAGGTCACAAAGTGCCGAGGATAGTGAAGTGCAATCTACTATGTCGCGAACGGATGATAAAAGAGGAGACACGTTACAGATAAATGTTACAAAACAAGTTGACACATAATTCCTATTTTAGGATTTCAAACAATTCATGTATTTCTTTAGTTCTAGTTGTGGGACACAACAAGCCCTTTTTTGGAATATCCAAGGACAAAGACAAAGTTGAAGACCAAAATATGCTTAGAGAAGAAGCAGACAAGATGGAAGCAGAGATTAAAATGATGGGGACGACATAGAGTGATTTTAAAAGTATGACAAGAAACAGAACGGCTTGGAAAGTGTTTTTTGAAGACCTATGCTCCACAGGGAGCTGAAAGGAAGAAGAAAGAGTTGATGTATTTCTTGGGAATTATAGAAGGAAGAGGTATGTGTTAGCACTCAGAAAAAATGACAAATAAACAACAACAACAAAAAAACAAAGAACAATATATGGACCGAAGCTTGATCGAACCCGTACTCCATGGCACTGCGCCTTGCCACGAGAAGCCGAATGCTTGGGTACACTGCCACTCAGCTAATAAAAAAAATAGCTATTGTGAGCAGTGTCTTACACGAAGGCGTTCCCATGACTATAGCATAGAGTTTCGATCACAAATCGGAAATAAATTGTATAATTTTTAATTAGCTGAGTGGCAGTGTATCAAGCGTTCGGCTTCTCGTGGCAAGGCGCAGTGCCATGGAGTACGGGTTCGATCCTGCTTCGGACCATATATTGTTCTTTGTTTTTTTCTGCTGTTGTTTATTTGTCACGTTTTCTGCTGTTGTTTTTATTTGTCACTTTTTCTGAGTGCTAACACATACCTCTTCCTTCTATAATTCCCTATTATCACCTCGGAAGTTTCCCTATATAATAATATTTATTGATTATTATTTGTCTTCACTTGATGTATTTCTGATTTGAGACACAAACAAATCATTTTATTCGAATTTTTCCCCACTTACTTCATAAGATTCGTCGTCTAACAAATGACTAACTTACAACCTATTCTTACTCAATCTAAGTATCACATATAACTTTACAAATTAACAATTTCTCGTTTTCATAAACTTATATGCACTAAAGTTATGATTGAGTTATACTTCAGCTCAGATCATAACAAACAGAATAAATCAATATTTACACTGGGGATGATAAATTAGTTGACAGAACTTGCTGAAGCTGTTGGCTGATTGGATTAACCAATTGTTTGCTACCAAGATGGCCGGCTGTCCTTGTTCCTGTTTGGTTAATGGTTCTATCTGTTGGATGGAATGTATGGCGAGGGGCGTGAAATCAAAGGAACAACGTGAAAACACTACGTGGCGACAGCGGTGGACTTTTACATTTTATTTGTTAGTTTAGTCGTTAGTTCATCTTCAATGCAGTACCGACAACTCCATAGTGCTCAAATCCCCTCATCAGCACGTTTCACGATACGAAGATGACCCGCAAAACAATAGCGAAAGCACTGAAGATGGGTTTAGCTAAGAACTAGGAAATTGGTAGTAATGGCGAAAGCCTTGACCCCAACCTCTATAGTCGTCTCGGCAGCCACATGAACGAGACAACTGACATGAGCTCTATTCTACTTCTTCTTCCTCTTCTGCGATCATGGCTCATTCAGACTAGGATTCCAGACTCTCTTATGAAGACAGCTGTCTCTTTAAGTGATTCGGTTGCCCCGTATAGTTTCTCTTCCAGGGAGGTGGGTTTGGACCACATTGTCCTTCTCAGGTCTGTGTACTGGAGGCAATTCTTTAGAACATATTGTACAGTGGCATTAGCTCATCATCATCATCATCATCATCATTGAGTGCCTTCTTCGCAACGAAGGTTGGCTACCATGGATCGCCATTCTACTCTGTTTCTTGCTTTGATGGTGCAGGTTGTCATAGATTGACTTGTCCATCTTTTGATGTTACTCGTCCATGTTAGTCTTGGTCTGCCTCTTTCACCTTGTATTTTCCCTTCCAATATTGCTTTTAGTTGGCTGTTGTGTAATAACTCAATAACAATAACCCCAAAAATTTCATTTGTCTTGTCTTAATTGTATTTAGTAGTTCTCTTTTTATTTTCGTTTGTTTTAAAACTTCATCGTATGTTATCTTCTCTTTCCATCCAATTCTACCTATTCTTCTATAAATCCACATTTCAAAGGCTTCAATTTTCTTTGTTATGTTCTCTTGTCTAATGTCCATGTTTCTGCACCATACAGGAATATTGAGAAGATGTAACATTTTGTCATTCTTAGTTTCAGCCCTGTTGATATTTGTTTTGTTGTTAGTATATTTTTCATGGCATTAAAGTTACTTTTTGCCATACCCATTCTTTTGTTGATTTCAATTTTACATTTTCCATCATTGGTTACAGTATGTCCCAGGTAGTTGTAGCTCTGGACTGTCTCCAGATGTGTTCCCTCAACTGTGATATTTAATTGTAGGTCTTGAGAATTTTCATTGTTTGTGATCATAGCTTGAGTCTTTTTGATATACATATCTAGTTCATATTTTTTGCTTGTTATGTTTATCACATTAAGCAATTGTTGTAGGTCTTTAGGATTTTCTGCTAGTAGAACAGTATCATCAGCATATCTTAGGTTATTGATTATCTCCCCATTAATTTGTAGGCCTGGCATCTCAGATGTTTTTGAAGATTTGCTCAGTGTATAGATTGAATAAGCTTGGTGATAGGATGCATCCTTGTCTTACTCCTCTTTTTATACCCATGGGTGTAGAGTTCTCCTTGTTATATTTTATTATTGCTGTTTGCTCCCACAAATTGTACTACAAATTACATATTATTCGTATGTCTGTGTCGTCTAGATTTATATCCTTTAGTCAGTCTATAAGTTGCTTGTGGTGTATTCAATCAAAAGCTTTGGTGTAGTCTATGAAGCAGGCATATATTGTTCTGAATATATAAATGTATATTTATCGTCTTGTATGTATCCACTTTCTTTCCATCTTGCTTCTGATATGCCTAAGATATCTATGTTTAATCGCTCTGCTTCTACCATAAGATTTTCTAGTTTTTCTTGTTGATATAAGGTCCTAACATTCCATGTAGCTATTTTTAATTCGTTCTTAAAACATTAGTTAGAATTTCTCTCCATGGCTTTCTTTGGAATGTTTCGTGATGAGGCTCCAATCTCTTTCTCTGTCTGCCATATTTTTCTTTTGTGTTCTGAATATGCCTCATGTGTAAAACACACTTTGCTGTTTTCGTTTTCTGGGCCGTTGATCATTTCTGATTCACCTGCCCCATCCACCGACACACAGACTTTTTATATTCGTGTTGAACACACCTAGCGACTATTGAACCGCGAACACACGACACAAAGAAGAATAAATCATATTCCACTTAAATATAGGTAATCACAGTTCATCCACACGTCAGAAGTAAAACATACACCAAACGGGGAATAGCAACACATAATTTCACAACTAGACTGTCGCGTAAATCATTTACATATATCAGCAAGAGCCGAAATATAAAAACGATTACACGTAGCCGCCATGACACCGGAATTCAACCGGCATTAGCTGGTAGTACCTATTTTGAATTTGATGAACATGTGGTTTCTTATTCTGTTGTAGCCAATGCGTAGGCGAAGTATGATGACTTGATCCCTCCTTGATAATCTTCCACCACCTTCAATGCACTAAATGTCCACAATCTTCCTCCACCTTCAATACACTAAATGTCCACAATCTTCCTCCACCTTCAATGCACTAAATGTCCACAATCTTCCTCCACCTTCAATGCACTAAATGTCCACAATCTTCCTCCACCTTCAATATACCAAATGCCCACAATCTTCCTCCACCTTCAATACACTAAATGTCCACAATCTTCCTCCAGCTTCAATACACTAAATGTCCACAATCTTCCTCCACCTTCAATACACTAAATGTTCACAATAGGCCTCCACTTTCAATACACTAAATGTCCACAATCTTCCTCCACCTTCAATACACTAAATGTCCACAATCTTCCTCCACATTCAATACACTAATTGTCGACAATCTTCCTCCACCTTCAATGCACCAAATGTCCACAATATTCCTCCACCTTCAATACACTAAATGTCCACGATCTTCTTCCACATTCAATACACTAAATGTCAACAATATTCCTCCACCTTCAATACACTAAATGTCCACAATCTTCCTCCACCTTCAATACACTAAATGTCCACAATCTTCCTCCACCTTCAATACACCAAATGTCCACAATCTTCCTCCACCTTCAATACACTAAATGTCCACAATCTTCCCCACCTTCAATACACTAAATGTCCACAATCTTCCTCCACCTTCAATACACTAAATGTCCACAATCGTCCTCCACCTTCAATACACTAAATGTCCACAATCTTTAGCACCTTCAATACACTAAATGTTCACAATCGTCCTCCACCTTCAATACACTAAATGACAACAATCGACCTCCATCTTCAATACACTAAATGTCCACAATCTTCCTCCACCTTCAATACACTAAATGTCCACAATCTTCCTCCACCTTCAATGCACTAAATGTCCACAATCTTCCTCCACCTTCAATGCACTAAATGTCCACAATCTTCCTCCACCTTCAATATACCAAATGCCCACAATCTTCCTCCACCTTCAATACACTAAATGTCCACAATCTTCCTCCAGCTTCAATACACTAAATGTCCACAATCTTCCTCCACCTTCAATACACTAAATGTTCACAATAGGCCTCCACTTTCAATACACTAAATGTCCACAATCTTCCTCCACCTTCAATACACTAAATGTCCACAATCTTCCTCCACATTCAATACACTAATTGTCGACAATCTTCCTCCACCTTCAATGCACCAAATGTCCACAATATTCCTCCACCTTCAATACACTAAATGTCCACGATCTTCTTCCACATTCAATACACTAAATGTCAACAATATTCCTCCACCTTCAATACACTAAATGTCCACAATCTTCCTCCACCTTCAATACACTAAATGTCCACAATCTTCCTCCACCTTCAATACACCAAATGTCCACAATCTTCCTCCACCTTCAATACACTAAATGTCCACAATCTTCCCCCACCTTCAATACACTAAATGTCCACAATCTTCCTCCACCTTCAATACACTAAATGTCCACAATCGTCCTCCACCTTCAATACACTAAATGTCCACAATCTTTAGCACCTTCAATACACTAAATGTTCACAATCGTCCTCCACCTTCAATACACTAAATGACAACAATCGACCTCCATCTTCAATACACTAAATGTCCACAATCTTCCTCCACCTTCAATACACTAAATGTCATCAATCTTCCTCCACCTTCAATACACTAAATGTCCACAATCTTCCTCCACCTTCAATACACTAAATGTCCACAAACTTCCTCCATCTTCAATACCCTAAATGTCCACAAACTTCCTCCACCTTCAATACACTAAATGTCCACAAACTTCCTCCATCTTCAATACACTAAATGTCCACAAACTTCCTCCACCTTCAATACACTAAATGTCCACAAAATTCCTCCAACTTCTATACACTAAATGTCCACAATCTTCCTCCACCTTCAATACACTAATTTCCACAATCTTCCTCCACCTTCAATACACCAAATGTCCACAATCTTCTTCCACCTTCAATACACTAAATGACCACAAACTTCCTCCACCTTGAATACACTAAATGTCCACAATCTTCCTGCACCTTCAATACACTAATTGTCGACAATCTTCCTGCACCTTCAAAACACCAAATGTCCACAAACTTCCTCCACCTTCAATACACTAAATGTCCACAATCTTCATTCCACCTTCAATACATTAATTGTCCACAATCTTCCTCCACCTTCAATACACCAAATGTCCACAATCTTCCTCCACCTTCAATACACTACATGTCCACAAACTTCATCCACCTTCAATACACTAAATGTCCACAATCTTCCTCCACCTTCAATACACTAAATGTCCACAAACTTCATCCACCTTCAATACACTAAATGTCCACAAACTTCCTCCACCTTCAATACACTAAATGTCCACAATCTTCCTCCACCTTCAATACACTAATTGTTGACAATCTTCCTCCACCTTCAATACACTAAATGTCCACAATCTTCCTCCACCTTCAATACACTAAATGTCCACAATCATCCTCCACCTTCAATACACTAAATGTCCACAATCTTCCTCCACCTTCAATACACCAAATGTCGACAATCTTCCTCCACCTTCAATACACTAAATGTCCACAATCTTCCTCCACCTTCAATACACTAAATGTCCACAAACTTCTTCCACCTTCAATACACTAAATGTCCACAAACTTCCTCCACCTTCAATACACTAAATGTCCACAAACTTCCTCTACCTCCAATACACTAAATGTCCACAATCTTCCTCCACCTTCAATACACTAAATGTCCAATATTCTCACCTTCAATACACTAATTGTCCAAAATCTTCCTCCACCTTCAATACACCAAATGTCCACAATCTTCCTCCACCTTCAATACACTAAATGTCCACAATCTTCCTCCACCTTCAATACACTAAATGTCCACAAACTTCCTCCGCCTTCAATACACTAAATGTTCACAAACTTCCTCCACCTTCAATACACTAAATGTCCACAAACTTCCTCCATCTTCAATACACTAAATGTCCACAGACTTCCTCCACCTTCAATACACTAAATGTCCACAAACTTCCTCCACCTTCAGTACACTAAATGTCCACAATCTTCCTCCACCTTCAATACACTAAATGTCCACAAACTTCCTCCACCTTCAATACACTAAATGTCCACAATCTTCCTCCACCTTCAATACACTAAATGTCCACAAACTTCCTCCACCTTCAATACACTAAATGTCCACAAACTTCCTCCACCTTCAATACACTAAATTTCCACAAACTTCCTCCACCTTCAATACACTAAATGTCCACGATCTTCCTCCACCTTCAATACACTAAATGACCACAAACATCCTCCACCTTCAATACACTAAATGTCCACGATCTTCCTCCACCTTCAATACACTAAATGATCACAAACTTCCTCCACCTTCAATACACTAAATGACCACAAACTTCCTCCACCTTCAATACACTAAATGTCCACGATCTTCCTCCACCTTCAATACACTAATTGTCCACAATCTTCCTCCACCTTCAATACACTAAATGCCCACAAACTTCTTCCACCTTCAATACACTAATTGTCCACAATCTTCCTCCACCTTCAATACACTAAATGCCCACGATCTTCCTCCACCTTCAATACACTAAATGTCCACAAACTTCCTCCACCTTCAATACACTAAATGCCCACAAACTTCTTCCACCTTCAATACACTAATTGTCCACAATCTTCCTCCACCTTCAATACACTAAATGTCCACGATCTTCCTCCACCTTCAATACACCAAATGTCCACAAACTTCCTCCACCTTCAATACACCAAATGTCCACAAACTTCCTCCACCTTCAATACACCAAATGTCCACAAACTTCCTCCACCTTCAATACACCAAATGTCCACAAACTTCCTCCACCTTCAATACACTAATTGTCCACAAACTTCCTCCACCTTCAATACACCAAATGTCCACAAACTTCCTCCACCTTCAATACACCAAATGTCCACAAACTTCCTCCACCTTCAATACACCAAATGTCCACAAACTTCCTCCACCTTCAATACACTAAATGTCCACAAACTTCCTCCACCTTCAATACACTAAATGTCCACAAACTTCCTCCACCTTCAATACACTAAATGTCCACAAACTTCCTCCATCTTCAATACACTAAATGTCCACAAACTTCCTCCATCTTCAATACACTAAATGTCCACAAACTTCCTCCACCTTCAATACACTAAATGTCCACAAACTTCCTCCACCTTCAATACACTAAATTTCCACAAATTCCTCCACCTTCAATGCACTAAATGTCCACAAACTTCCTCCACCTTCAATGCACTTAATGTCCACAAACTTCCTCCACCTTCAATGCACTAAATGTCCACAAACTTCCTCCACCTTCAATGCACTAAATGTCCACAAACTTCCTCCACCTTCAATACACTAAATGTCCACAAACTTCCTCCACCTTCAATGCACTAAATGTCCACAAACTTCCTCCACCTTCAATGCACTAAATGTCCACAAACTTCCTCCACCTTCAATACACCAGTTTTCTTTGTGTGTCCATCAATCTATTTTTCTTGCCTTCCGTGGAACATGTTAGGTAAAAGCATCCATAGTTTTCTATTGTTCTCCTACGTAAAGTTATCGCAGTGCACTATGTCCAACTCTCTCACTGTAGACCAGCTATACCGCAGTGCGTCTATTACTTTGTTTTAGTTTTGTTCGTTTCCAAAACCTGTTTATGCTCTTGTTTTCTAATTTTACATACATTGTCTGTTTTGTCCAGTGGCAGACATATACACAATATTGATATTAACTTTGTGCATAAATATTCTCATCTTTCTATTTTATAACAATTATTTCTTTCGCCAAATTCGGTTCAGTCTTGCTAAATCAGTTTGCGCTATTCTAGTCTTTATGTCAGTTTTGTTGCATCGTTATAGAAGTAACATTCTAGATATTTATAATCCTGTAGAGTTTCTAAATGTGATGAAGTGTAAAACGTGAAAAATGAGTTAAAGGTTTTTCTCTTTCTTATGCAATGTGGTTTGCGTCTAATTTATCATAATAAACAAAACTGAGCAAATTAAATCATATCTTTCAGATAAATCTTTAATGGGTGAGCACGTTTGGGGGCATCATCATCAGGTCGTATGTCGTTTGGAGAACGTTGCATTCACCACCACAGCCCGTCTGAGAGAATCTCTGTCTCTAGTCAGAACGTTGCATTCACCACCACAGCCCGTCTGAGAGAATTTCTGTCTCTAGTCAGAACGTTGCATTCATCACCACAGCCCGTCTGAGAGAATTTCTGTCTCTTGCCAGAACGTTGCATTCATCACCACAGCCCGTCTGAGAGAATTTCTGTCTCTTGCCAGAACGTTGCATTCACCACCACAGCCCGTCTGAGAGAATTTCTGTCTCTAGTCAGAACGTTGCATTCACCACCACAGCCCGTCTGAGAGAATTTCTGTCTCTAGTCAGAACGTTGCATTCATCACCACAGCCCGTCTGAGAGAATTTCTGTCTCTTGCCAGAACGTTGCATTCACCACCACAGCCCGTCTGAGAGAATTTCTGTCTGTAATCAGAACGTTGCATTCACCACCACAGCCCGTCTGAGAGAATTTCTGTCTCTAGTCAGAACGTTGCATTCATCACCACAGCCCGTCTGAGAGAATTTCTGTCTCTAGTCAGAACGTTGCATTCATCACCACAGCCCGTCTGAGAGAATTTCTGTCTCTTGCCAGAACGCTGCATTCATCACCACAGCCCGTCTGAGAGAATTTCTGTCTCTTGCCAGAACGTTGCATTCACCACCACAGCCCGTCTGAGAGAATTTCTGTCTCTAGTCAGAACGTTGCATTCACCACCACAGCCCGTCTGAGAGAATTTCTGTCTCTAGTCAGAACGTTGCATTCATCACCACAGCCCGTCTGAGAGAATTTCTGTCTCTTGCCAGAACGTTGCATTCACCACCACAGCCCGTCTGAGAGAATTTCTGTCTCTAGTCAGAACGTTGCATTCACCACCACAGCCCGTCTGAGAGAATTTCTGTCTCTAGTCAGAACGTTGCATTCATCACCACAGCCCGTCTGAGAGAAATTTCTGTCTCTAGTCAGAACGTTGCATTCATCACCACAGCCCGTCTGAGAGAATCTCTGTCTCTAGTTAGAACGTTGCATTCACCACCACAGCCCGTCTGAGAGAATTTCTGTCTCTAGTCAGAACGTTGCATTCATCACCACAGCCCGTCTGAGAGAATTTCTGTCTCTAGTCAGAACGTTGCATTCACCACCACAGCCCGTCTGAGAGAATTTCTGTCTCTAGTCAGAACGTTGCATTCATCACCACAGCCCGTCTGAGAGAATTTCTGTCTCTTGCCAGAACGTTGCATTCACCACCACAGCTCGTCTGAGAGAATCTGTCTCTAGTCAGAACGTTGCATTCACCACCACAGCTCGTCTGAGAGAATTTCTGTCTCTTGCCAGAACGTTGCATTCACCACCACAGCTCGTCTGAGAGAATCTGTCTCTAGTCAGAACGTTGCATTCATCACCACAACCCGTCTGAGAGAATTTCTGTCTCTAGTCAGAACGTTGCATTCATCACCACAGCCCGTCTGAGAGAATCTCTGTCTCTAGTCAGAACGTTGCATTCACCACCACAGCCCGTCTGAGAGAATTTCTGTCTCTAGTCAGAACGTTGCATTCATCACCACAGCCCGTCTGAGAGAATTTCTGTCTCTAGTCAGAACGTTGCATTCACCACCACAGCCCGTCTGAGAGAATTTCTGTCTCTAGTCAGAACGTTGCATTCATCACCACAGCCCGTCTGAGAGAATTTCTGTCTCTTGCCAGAACGTTGCATTCACCACCACAGCTCGTCTGAGAGAATCTGTCTCTAGTCAGAACGTTGCATTCACCACCACAGCTCGTCTGAGAGAATTTCTGTCTCTTGCCAGAACGTTGCATTCACCACCACAGCTCGTCTGAGAGAATCTGTCTCTAGTCAGAACGTTGCATTCACCACCACAGTTCGTCTGTGAGAGAATCTCTGTCTCTAGTCAGAACGTTGCATTCACCACCACAGCCCGTCTGTGAGAGAATCTCTGTCTCTAGTCAGAACGTTGCATTCATCACCACAGCCCGTCTGTGAAAGAATCCCTGTCTCCAGTCAGAACGTTGCATTCACCACCACAGCCCGTCTGTGAGAATCTCTGTCTCTAGTCAGAACGCTGCATTCACCACCACAGTTCGTCTGTGAGAGAATCTCTATCTCTAGTCAGAACGCTGCATTCACTACCACAGCCCGTCTGTGAGAGAATCTCTGTCTCTAGTCAGAACGTTGCATTCACCACCACAGCCCGTCTGTGAGAGAATCTCTATCTCTAGTCAGAACGTTGCATTCACCACCACAGCCCGTCTGTGAGAATCTTTGTCTCTAGTCAGAACGCTGCATTCACCACCACAGCCCGTCTGTGAGAATCTCTATCTCTAGTCAGAACGTTGCATTCACCACCACAGCCCGTCTGTGAGAATCTCTGTCTCTAGTCAGAACGCTGCATTCACCACCACAGCCCGTCTGTGAGAATCTCTGTCTCTAGTCAGAACGTTGCATTCACCACCACAGCCCGTCTGTGAGAGAATCTCTATCTCTAGTCAGAACGTTGCATTCACCACCACAGCCCGTCTGTGAGAGAATCTCTGTCTCTAGTCAGAACGTTGCATTCACCACCACAGCCCGTCTGTGAGAATCTCTGTCTCTAGTCAGAACGTTGCATTCACCACCACAGCCCGTCTGTGAGAATCTCTATCTCTAGTCAGAACGTTGCATTCACCACCACAGCCCGTCTGTGAGAACATCTATCTCTAGTCAGAACGCTGCATTCACCACCACAGCCCGTCTGTGAGAATCTCTGTCTCTAGTTAGAACGTTGCATTCACCACCACAGCCCGTCTGTGAGAGAATCTCTATCTCTAGTCAGAACGCTGGATTCACCACCACAGCCCGTCTGTGAGAATCTCTATCTCTAGTCAGAACGTTGCATTCACCACCACAGCCCGTCTGTGAGAATCTCTATCTCTAGTCAGAACGTTGCATTCACCACCACAGCCCGTCTGTGAGAACATCTATCTCTAGTCAGAACGCTGCATTCACCACCACAGCCCGTCTGTGAGAATCTCTGTCTCTAGTCAGAACGTTGCATTCACCACCACAGCCCGTCTGTGAGAATCTCTGTCTCTAGTCAGAACGCTGCATTCACCACCACAGCCCGTCTGTGAGAGAATCTCTGTCTCTAGTCAGAACGCTGCATTCACCACCACAGCCCGTCTGTGGGAATCTCTGTCTCTAGTCAGAACGTTGCATTCACCACCAAGCCCGTCTGTGAGAGAATCTCTATCTCTAGTCAGAACGTTGCATTCACCACCACAGCCCGTCTGTGAGAGAATCTCTGTCTCTAGTCAGAACGTTGCATTCACCACCACAGCCCGTCTGTGAGAATCTCTGTCTCTAGTCAGAACGTTGCATTCACCACCACAGCCCGTCTGTGAGAATCTCTATCTCTAGTCAGAACGTTGCATTCACCACCACAGCCCGTCTGTGAGAACATCTATCTCTAGTCAGAACGCTGCATTCACCACCACAGCCCGTCTGTGAGAATCTCTGTCTCTAGTCAGAACGTTGCATTCACCACCACAGCCCGTCTGTGAGAGAATCTCTATCTCTAGTCAGAACGTTGCATTCAACTCCACAGCCCGTCTGTGAGAATCTCTGTCTCTAATCAGAACGCTGCATTCACCACCACAGCCCGTCTGTGAGAATCTCTATCTCTAGTCAGAACGTTGCATTCACCACCACAGCCCGTCTGTGAGAATCTCTGTCTCTAGTCAGAACGCTGCATTCACCACCACAGCCCGTCTGTGAGAATCTCTGTCTCTAGTCAGAACGTTGCATTCACCACCACAGCCCGTCTGTGAGAGAATCTCTATCTCTAGTCAGAACGTTGCATTCACCACCACAGCCCGTCTGTGAGAGAATCTGTCTCTAGTCAGAACGTTGCATTCACCACCACAGCCCGTCTGTGAGAGAATCTCTATCTCTAGTCAGAACGTTGCATTCACCACCACAGCCCGTCTGTGAGAATCTCTGTCTCTAGTCAGAACGTTGCATTCACCACCACAGCCCGTCTGAGAGAATTTCTGTCTCTAGTCAGATCTCCAACAGAACGTTGCATTCACCACCACAGCCCGTCTGTGAGAGAATCTCTATCTCTAGTCAGAACGTTGCATTCACCACCACAGCCCGTCTGTGAGAATCTCTGTCTCTAGTCAGAACGCTGCATTCACCACCACAGCCCGTCTGTGAGAATCTCTGTCTCTAGTCAGAACGTTGCATTCACCACCACAGCCCGTCTGTGAGAGAATCTCTATCTCTAGTCAGAACGTTGCATTCACCACCACAGCCCGTCTGTGAGAACATCTATCTCTAGTCAGAACGCTGCATTCACCACCACAGCCCGTCTGTGAGAATCTCTGTCTCTAGTTAGAACGTTGCATTCACCACCACAGCCCGTCTGTGAGAGAATCTCTATCTCTAGTCAGAACGCTGCATTCACCACCACAGCCCGTCTGTGAGAATCTCTATCTCTAGTCAGAACGTTTCATTCACCACCACAGCCCGTCTGTGAGAATCTCTATCTCTAGTCAGAACGTTGCATTCACCACCACAGCCCGTCTGTGAGAACATCTATCTCTAGTCAGAACGCTGCATTCACCACCACAGCCCGTCTGTGAGAATCTCTGTCTCTAGTCAGAACGTTGCATTCACCACCACAGCCCGTCTGTGAGAATCTCTGTCTCTAGTCAGAACGCTGCATTCACCACCACAGCCCGTCTGTGAGAGAATCTCTGTCTCTAGTCAGAACGCTGCATTCACCACCACAGCCCGTCTGTGAGAATCTCTGTCTCTAGTCAGAACGTTGCATTCACCACCAAAGCCCGTCTGTGAGAGAATCTCTATCTCTAGTCAGAACGTTGCATTCACCACCACAGCCCGTCTGTGAGAGAATCTCTGTCTCTAGTCAGAACGTTGCATTCACCACCACAGCCCGTCTGTGAGAATCTCTGTCTCTAGTCAGAACGTTGCATTCACCACCACAGCCCGTCTGTGAGAATCTCTATCTCTAGTCAGAACGTTGCATTCACCACCACAGCCCGTCTGTGAGAACATCTATCTCTAGTCAGAACGCTGCATTCACCACCACAGCCCGTCTGTGAGAATCTCTGTCTCTAGTCAGAACGTTGCATTCACCACCACAGCCCGTCTGTGAGAGAATCTCTATCTCTAGTCAGAACGTTGCATTCACCACCACAGCCCGTCTGTGAGAATCTCTGTCTCTAGTCAGAACGCTGCATTCACCACCACAGCCCGTCTGTGAGAATCTCTATCTCTAGTCAGAACGTTGCATTCACCACCACAGCCCGTCTGTGAGAATCTCTGTCTCTAGTCAGAACGCTGCATTCACCACCACAGCCCGTCTGTGAGAATCTCTGTCTCTAGTCAGAACGTTGCATTCACCACCACAGCCCGTCTGTGAGAGAATCTCTATCTCTAGTCAGAACGTTGCATTCACCACCACAGCCCGTCTGTGAGAGAATCTGTCTCTAGTCAGAACGTTGCTTGCACCACCACAGCCCGTCTGTGAGAGAATCTCTATCTCTAGTCAGAACGTTGCATTCACCACCACAGCCCGTCTGTGAGAATCTCTGTCTCTAGTCAGAACGTTGCATTCACCACCACAGCCCGTCTGAGAGAATATCTGTCTCTTGTCAGATCTCCAACAGAACGTTGCATTCACCACCACAGCCCGTCTGTGAGAGAATCTCTATCTCTAGTCAGAACGTTGCATTCACCACCACAGCCCGTCTGTGAGAATCTCTGTCTCTAGTCAGATCTCCAACAGAACGTTGCATTCACCACCACAGCCCGTCTGTGAGAGAATCTCTGTCTCTAGTCAGAACGTTGCATTCACCACCACAGCCCGTCTGTGAGAATCTCTGTCTCTTGTCAGAACGTTGCATTCACCACCACAGCCCGTCTGTGAGAGAATCTCTATCTCTAGTCAGAACGTTGCATTCACCACCACAGCCCGTCTGTGAGAGAATCTTTGTCTCTAGTCAGAACGTTGCATTCACCACCACAGCCCGTCTGTGAGAATCTCTGTCTCTAGTCAGAACGCTGCATTCACCACCACAGCCCGTCTGTGAGAGAATCTCTGTCTCTAGTCAGAACGTTGCATTCACCACCACAGCCCGTCTGTGAGAGAATCTCTATCTCTAGTCAGAACGTTGCATTCACCACCACAGCCCGTCTGTGAGAATCTCTGTCTCTAGTCAGAACGTTGCATTCACCACCACAGCCCGTCTGAGAGAATCTCTGTCTCTAGTCAGATCTCCAACAGAACGTTGCATTCACCACCACAGCCCGTCTGTGAGAGAATCTCTATCTCTAGTCAGAACGTTGCATTCACCACCACAGCCCGTCTGTGAGAATCTCTGTCTCTAGTCAGATCTCCAACAGAACGTTGCATTCACCACCACAGCTCGTCTGTGAGAATCTCTGTCTCTAGTCAGAACGTTGCATTCACCACCACAGCTCGTCTGAGAGAATTTCTGTCTCTAGTCAGAACGTTGCATTCACCACCACAGCTCGTCTGAGAGAATTTCTGTCTCTAGTCAGAACGTTGCATTCACCACCACAGCTCGTCTGAGAGAATTTCTGTCTCTAGTCAGAACGTTGCATTCACCACCACAGCTAGTCTGAGAGAATCTCTGTCTCTAGTCAGAACGTTGCATTCACCACCACAGCTCGTCTGTGAGAGAACCTCTGTCTCTAGTCAGAACGTTGCATTCACCACCACAGCTCGTCTGTGAGAATCTCTGTCTCTAGTCAGAACGTTGCATTCACCACCACAGCCCGTCTGTGAGAGAATCTCTGTCTCTAGTCAGATCTCTAACCTCTTTTTTTTCCACATTCAAGGTCACCTTAATGACTTGAAACCCCTTTTTTCTTGGTCTGCCCCCTGATGCATCGCCCAGAAACCTTGTCTTCCATTAATCTTTCCAGAATGTTGTATTTTTTGACGTTGCCATGTTTTTTTTTTAAATTTCCACTGTAGAATGATGTTTATAAACCGGTTATTTTAAATGTTTACATCTTTTGATATTTCTTCATTGCTTCATTATCCAAGATATCTTAAGGATTTTTCTGTACCATTTGGTTTCAAATGAATTAATTTGGCGCCTTGCTGTTTGCGATTTGTCCATGATTCACAAAATGTTGTTGTCGGGAAGATACATTTCTTCAGTAATCGTGATTGTACTGCCATGCTGGTATTGTACCACATGTTCTTCATGGCATTTAATTTTTGTGTTCTTAATGCTAATCTTCGTTTGATCTATTTCTGCCAGTCCTCATTGTTAGTTACTACATCATTATCATCATCATGTGCCATACCGGTTGGCGTAGGTGATCATGTCCCTCCACAATCTTCTATCTACAGTGCATCGTATCAGTTCTGTTGTTGACTGTTTTCCATGCCATGACACCAAGCTATCCAGTATTTTCTCTCTCTGTCGTCCGCGATCTCCCTTTCTTTTTATTTTGCCAGTTGTAACCAAGTATTCCAACTTTCCTCTTCTCATGATGTGCCCGAAAAATGTTTATTGTTTATCTCTAATGTTTTTAAGAGCTCCCTTTTTGTGTTGGCCTCTTTGTGAACTTCCTCATTGGTCGTTTAAGCTGTCCAAGGAATTTTCAACAATCTTCTGAGAAATCTCATCTCTGTGGCCTCTAATCGTCTTTTCATTTGTTTGTCTACTGTCCATGATTCGCTTCCATAGGTCAGAACTGGTTCTATATAGCACCGATGAACTCTCTTTCTCATTTTTATTGACATAGATTTGTTGCATAATATATTTTTCATTTTCTGAAATGCTATTTTGGCCTGAGCTATTCTGCTTTTTATTTCTGTGGTTCATCTCCCATCTGATGTTATTATTGTGCCCAAGTATTTGAAACGTTGCACCTTGTTTCAGATTTGTCCTGTTTATTTGTATGCTGCATGATGGTGATGATTGTTTCTTTGATATAACCATTACTTCTGTTTTCTTACTATTCAGTTACTACAGATCCCAGATATTCATAATTTGATACAATTTCAAGGTATATCACAGATGATGATTTTGTGTTGGCTTCTAGTTTTGTCAATGGAGACTATCTTAGTTTTCTGTATATTTAGATAGAGATTTTGCACTTTACTGTGTTGTTAACACACTCACTTGTATCATTTTAACCCTTCTGCCCTGTTTGAGAGGAGGGCTGTGTCTTCAGCATGTCTGAGTTCTGCAGTTACTTAAACAACCAACACCCTGATGGCAAAGCTGAAAGTGTCACACTATTGTCATTTAATCGTATT
Source organism: Megaustenia siamemsis (assembly GCA_032433765.1). Classification (NCBI taxonomy): domain Eukaryota; kingdom Metazoa; phylum Mollusca; class Gastropoda; order Stylommatophora; family Ariophantidae; genus Megaustenia; species Megaustenia siamemsis. Next base: position 13,162,483 of record JAVIAB010000091.1, on the reverse strand, counting down.
TGGTCGTTTCTCCTCTCAGTCCACAGGCTAAGTAATCTATAGTTTGCTATGATCCAGGCCACTGAGGGGACCCCCCCCCCCCCAACCTTTCTATAAATCGATTTGTGGAATTTTTATTTTAGTGCTTTTCTATTCCATATGTTTTTATTTCCTCAATTAATTCTTTTATACTCCTTTTTTTAAAAATAATTTCCTTCATTATTTCTTTTATTTTCATTTTTCTGGTTCCCTAAATTAATTTTTCATGTTCTCTTTTTTTTTCCTTTAGATTTCTTAATTATGTTTCTACTCCTTATTTCCCGTAATTTTCTCATTTACTTTGTTTCCATTCCTTATTCTTTGTTTCCCCTCAAATTACTGTTTTGTATCTGCTGTGTGGTAGATGGTGCCTCGAGCGAATCAATCACATCAGGTCGGTTCGTGTTTTGTAATCGTCTTCTGATAATGGTCACTTCCGATTACCGGTCTCCCAGACTCGAGTATCTCTCCCATTCAAGAATGAGCTTTCTCTTACTATGGCATAATCGATTATCGATTTTCTCATTTCTTGTTGGCCCATCTCTTATGTACGCATGCATGAGCTTCTTGGAGGTCTCTTATTTGTTTACTCACACATATTCTTTAGACCCTTTCTCTTGTTAGTGAGAAAATTATCTTTGTATTTATCAATTAATTATACGCAACGTAAGTATTTCTATTTGGGAAATCAACAACTCGTGAAGAATGTTTCCATCGAGACAGTGGTCGAGGGTATACACGAGTAGTTTCTTGAAGATGTATTTAATATGCCTGTAATAATTTCGCCCATATATTCATATGAAGCACCCTTCTAATCACCGTGTCACTATTCAATAAGTGTTGTTTGTAATAGTTAATGCACAGATTCATATGTTAATTGTTTTTTTTTAAATACGCGACAGAATTTCTGTGGGATAAGAACATGTTCTCAATATGTGACAGCTTTCATAACGTCTAATTTCTGCAAAATAATATTTTCAATTCTTTTAAAATGTATCATTTTCCATGTGATGTACGTATATAACCGTCTGTGGAACCAGCCTTTTGTGAGCGGTAATGTGCCACGTGCATACAAAATCTTTAAGAGCTGTTTTTTTTCTTCTCCTCAACGGAATCATCGTTGTGTCTGTGATATAATTTTATTCATTGTTAATGGTTCAAACTTATCACATCTTGTGGAAGTGTATATCCATCGAGACGTATGTCGAGGGTCAATTAAAGAGACCACTCATGATTTCATTACTAAATTCTGCCTTCATAATTGTTTCTTTTCGCGCGGTTTAATTAAAAGCAATTGTGTCTACATTTTGCGTCTCATCATTCTGGGTAAATTGCCGTTATTACTTGCAGCACTTTAACAGTCTCCTATTCTTTATGCCCCTTTGTGATGTTATAATTTCTTGATTATATTTATATAATTTTTTTAAATTATAAAACTATTTATTACATTATTAGCAATTCTCAAGTTGTTATCTTATTTTTTTTATAATCAAATTTATGTGCATAAGACAATTATATTTTTATATTGAGAATTTTTTTTTTTTTAATTAAACTGTTTTCATTTTTATAATTACATTTTATTAAACATGCCAGTATATGTTATAATTCCTTGGTTATGTGACATGTATGATGTTCATCAGTATTCCTTGGTTATGTGACATTTATGATGTTCGTCAGTACTACTTGATTAAGCTTCCACTTATTTTTTATTCTATACTATCTTTCTGTTAATGCTTACTTTACAAATGTTCATTTCTTCATTACGTATCACTTTTCCTTCTTCTTATGTGTTCACATAACAACAATATCTATTCATTGCCTGCTTTAGAGAGGCGGTAAAATGGTCGCAGTTGCGTTGTTTTGCGACTTTGTGTGACGTTTGCACCTTGCAACATAACATAACCGGTTTCGCATTGGCGTAATACAATTCATCACATTCGGTTTGTCTGTCCTTTACAGAACATTGCATTGACCACAGAGATTTGAATTCAACACAAAACATGGTATTGACCACATAACATTGCATTCGCCACAGAGCATTGCATTGACCACAGAGCATTTCATTCGCCACAGAGCATTGCATTGTCCACAGAACATTGCATTCGCTACAGAGCATTGTATTGTCCACAGAGCATTTCATTCGCCACAGAGTATTGCTTTAACCATAGAACATTGTATTGACCAGAAAACATTGCATTGACCACAGAACATTGCATTGACCACAGAACATTGCATTGACCACAGAACATTGCATTGCCCACAAAACATTGCATTCGCCACAGAGCACTGCAATTATCACAAAGCGTTAAATTGACCACAGAACATTGAAGGTAAAGGTAAAGTACGAGACTTGAACCGACGTCTTAGCACTCGAGTTTCCACCCATATATGCTCGGCCGCCTATCCAGAAATGTTCGGAGATTTCTGTATAGTATCGTCTCAAGCATCGAAACTCACGATGCGAGGCGACATTCCTCACCTTCCCAGGGTAATACCCTGGTACCCATCCCTGTCAACGGCTGGGTCGACCGTGAGGGTATTTGTTTCTCCAACCATGAGTACAACTCACACTGCTCCCGGCGGGAATCGAACACGGGTTGTCAGAACGTCGGTAGTCCAGTCGGGTGGTTTGCCCAACTCGGCTACCGAGGCCCCCACGAATATTGAATTGAAAACAAAACGGTGCATTCGCCACAGAACGTTGCATTCGCCACAGCCCGCCTGAAAGAATCTCTGTCTGTAGCCATATTTCTGTAGGCAGATTTTCCACTTCCTTTGTTATCATGTTCAAGGTCTCCTTTGTCTTGCAACCACTTTTTTCTTGGTCTGCCCCTGATGTGTCGCACAAAAACCATTCCTTCAATTATTTTTCTTTGCAGCATTCTGTGTCTTCTTTTGCGGCTATAGTATTTTAATTTCCTCAATAGAAAGGTGTTAATAAGGCAGTAAGTTCTTTTTGCTTGATTCTGTTATTATGTCTTCATTGCTTTTTTTACACTTCCAAGATGTTTTAATGATTTGTCTGTAGTAATGTGTTTCGATTGAATATATTTTCTTTATTTGCTGTTTCCAATATTATCCATGATTCACAACCATATATTGCTATCGGGAAGATAATGCCGTCAGTAGTGCTAATTAACGTTTCTAGCTTGTAGGTAAGTTTGCTATAAGTTCTTCATGACATTACATTTTGATTTGTTTTTGTTAATCATTGTATCTCTTTCAGATAGTCTCCATTGTTAGTTACTACAGATCCCAGATACATATAGTTTGTTACACTTTTAAGATCTTAATTTGTTCTACAGATCCCAGATACATATAGTTTGTTACACTTTTAAGATCTTCATTTCTTCTACAGATCCCAGATACATTTAGTTTGTTACACTTTTAAGATCTTAATTTGTTCTACAGATCCCAGATACATATAGTTTGTTACACTTTTAAGATCTTAATTTGTTCTACAGATCCCAGATACATATAGTTTGTTACACTTTTAAGATCTTAATTTGTCATACAGATCCCAGATATCCAAAGTTTGTTACAATTTTAAGATCTTCTCTGCTGCTATTTTGTATATTACAATATTACAATTTATCCTATCACCAATGATCTATTAAAAAGATCTCAGTTTGCACGAGTGATCCACTCAGGTGGTACGGAGCACGGGTACTGTGCTGATCGTGCTAGACAATTTTAACAAAAGGTACGAGTTTTAGTGGAAACCCTGGTTACAATGATGATCCTGAATCTGCACACAACAGCAAGAAGCTAGTTTGGTCACATATTTTAATGAAAAAAAGACATAATTTGTGCCTATAGTACGGAACAACTAGAGTATATAGTGTCTGTTGGACAAATTGAGAGCAGAAGAGATACAAGACAGACTAAGGTAATGATTTAGTAAATAATCAACAATAGAATTGATTTTTTTTTAAACTATACAGATAGGAAGTTGTGGAGAGATATGATCACCTACGCCAGGAGAAATGGTACTTGATGATGATGATGATAATTCATAAAACTACTAACAAGTTTACTTTCTCTTTCTTCTCTGGGTGTCTTATTTTATCTTATCTTTATCTTATCCATATATCTTTAAAAAATGTATTATATAATATAAATATAATATCTTAATGAATTTAAATATTTGGGAACTTTGTTAACCTCAGACGGAAGATGTACAAAAGAGGTGAGATGCAGAATGGCTCAGGCAAAAACAGCTTTCCAAAAAATGAGGCAAATACTATGCAATCCATTTTTGACAATACAAACAAGAAAAAGAGTTCATAAATGCTATGTAGAGCCGATCTAACATATGGATGTGAATCATGGACAATAGGACAACAGAAAAGAAAATCAATTGGAGGTGGTATAAGTGTGGTTTTACAGAATTCCGTGGACAGCTAAGAAGAGTAATGAAAACGTTCTGAAAGAGGCCAAAACAAAAAGAGAGCTATTGCCCAATATTATGAAGAAACGATCATCATTTTTTGGTCATGTTATGAGAAGGGAAGAGTTGGAATATATTGTGACAACTGGAAAAATTGAGGGACGAAGAGATTGAGGGAAGCAAAGTGAAAAGATACCAGACAGCTTAAAAGAATGGCAACAACAAAAATGGTAACTGTCGAGATCGAAAGTTGTGGAGAGACATGATCCCCTATGCCAGTAGGCATGGTACTTGATGATGATGGTTTAATAACAAACATGAAACGTGTAACAAAGTATACGCTGGAACACGTACATAAGGTCAGTGGTACTGCACTTACAACTCTAATTCTGACACCGCATGTGGGGGTCAGATGTGAGATGAATTGATTTCAAATTTAGAACCGACTATTACTTCGAAAAAAAAAAAACATAATATCTTTATCATACTTGAGATTGATATCAAAGATCCCAAATTATTCTCCAGGTTAAGACTGGTTGTAATGGAATAAACGCAAGTTAACGACCTGGTGGGATTTACGACTTGTCTCAGTTAACGCCCACAGCTATTTCATGTCAATGTCGTACTTTAGTTTATGAGGTACTTTAGTTTATATTTATGTGGTACTATATTGTATGTCAATGTGGTACTATAGTTATGTCAATGTGGTACTTTAGTTTATGTCAATGTGGTACTTTAGTTTATATTTATGTGGTACTATATTTTATGTCAATGTGGTACTATAGTTATGTCAATGTGGTACTTTAGTTTATATTTATGTGGTGCTATAGTTTATGTCAATGTGGTACTAAAGTTTATGTCAATGTGGTACTGTAGTTTATATCAATGTGGTACTTTAGTTTATGTCAATGTGGTACTGTAGTTTATGTTAATGTGGTACTTTAGTTTATATCAATGTAGTACTATAGTTTATGTCAATGTGGTTCTTTAGTTTATGTCAATAATGTACTTTAGTTTATGTCTATGTGGTACTTTAGCTTATGTCAATGTGATACTTTAGTTTATGTCAATGTGGTACTTTAGTTTATGTGAATGTGATACTTTAGTTTATGTCAATGTGGTACTATAGTTTATGTCAATGTGGTACTTTAGTTTATTTTGATGTGGTAATTTAGTATATGTCAATGTGGTTCTTTAGGTTGTGTCAATGTGGTACTTTAGTTTATGTCAATGTGGTACTTTAGTTTATGTCGATGTGGTAATTTAGCTTATGTCAATGTGGTACTTTAGTTTATGTCGATGTTGCACTTTAGTTTATGTCAATGTGGTACTTTAGCTTATGTCAATGTTGTACTTTAGCTTATGTCAATGTGGCACTTTAGTTTATCTCGATGTTATACTTTAGTTTATGTTTATGTAGTACTTTAGTTTATGTCAATGTTGTACTTTAGTTTATGTCAATGTAGTACTTTAGTTAATGTCTATGTGGTACTTTATTTTGTGTCTGTCTATGTGATACTTTAGTTTATGTCGATATGGTGCATTAGTTCATTTCTGTGTGGTATTTTATCTCACGTCCTTGTGACATATTATTCCATGCCTACTTGGTTCATTCTCTCATGACTGTGGCTTATATTCTCTCATGACTATGCCTGACATTCTTTCATGCCTATGTCTTACATTCTCTCATGGATGTCTTGCATTCTCCCGTGTCTCTTTCTTGACATTCTCCCATGTATCTTTCTTTACATTCTCTCTTATCTCTTTCTTTACATTCTCTTATTTCTTTGTCCTACATTCTCTCATGTCTCTTTTGCATTCTCTCATCCATGTCTTACATTCTCTCATGTCTATGCCTTACATTCTCTCATGTCTGTCTTACATTCTCTCATTTCTGTCTTACATTCTTTCATGTCTATGTCTTACATTCTCTCACATCTATGTCTTACATTATTTCATGAATGTGTCTTACATTCTTTCATATCCATGTCTTACATTCTATCATGTCTATGTCTTACATTCTCTCATGTCTATGTCTTACATTCTCTCGTGTCTATGTCTTACATTCTCTCATGTCTATGTCTTACATTCTCTCATGTCTATGCCTTACATTATCTCATGTCTATGTCTTACATTATCTCATGTCTATGTCTTACATTCTCTCATGTCTCTTTCTTTACATTTTCTAACTTCTTTGTCTTACATTTTCTCATGTCTATGCCTTACATTTTCTCATGTGTCTATGCCTTACATTCTCTCGTGTCTATGTCTTACATTCTTTCATGTCAATGCCTTACATTCTCTCATGTCTATGTCTTACATTATCTCTATGTCTTACATTCTCTCATGCCTATGTCTTACATTCTCTCATGTCTATGTCTTACATTCTCTCATGTCTTTGCCTTACATTCTCCCATGTCTCTTTCTTTACATTCTCTCGTGTCTATGTCTTACATTCTTTCATGTCTACGTCTTACATTCTCCCATGTCTCTTTCTTTACATTCTCTCGTGTCTATGTCTTACATTCTCTCATGTCTATGTCTTACATTCTCTCATGTCTGTGTCTTACATTCTCTCATGTCTTTGTCTTACATTCTCTCTATGTCTTACATTCTCTCATGTCTATGCCTTACATTCTCTCGTGTCTATGTCTTACATTCTTTCATGTCAATGCCTTACATTCTCTCATGTCTATGTCTTACATTATCTCTATGTCTTACATTCTCTCATGCCTATGTCTTACATTCTCTCATGTCTATGTCTTACATTCTCTCATGTCTTTGCCTTACATTCTCCCATGTCTCTTTCTTTACATTCTCTCGTGTCTATGTCTTACATTCTTTCATGTCTACGTCTTACATTCTCCCATGTCTCTTTCTTTACATTCTCTCGTGTCTATGTCTTACATTCTCTCATGTCTATGTCTTACATTCTCTCATGTCTGTGTCTTACATTCTCTCATGTCTTTGTCTTACATTCTCTCTATGTCTTACATTCTCTCATGTCTATGCCTTACATTCTCTGGTGTCTACGTCTTACATTCTCTCATCTCTTACATTCATTGTAACATTAATGCTCATATGTATAACGAACACAAGCACATTGGGGGGTTATATGGTCAGTAGTATGCCAGGCCACCCTATTTTTAAAAAAAGAAATTCACCAGTGGCCTTTCTTATAAGCTTCCTCAGCCATGTCAGTACTGAAGCAAAATATATTACCACTAATGGGATTTGATCCTGACACTTGTATTCCATTTGCGAAAGCACTGGCCTATCTCAAGGGGTAGGGTTCGATCCCAACCGACGGCTTCCGGGTTCACCCAGCCTTAAATGGGTACCGGATTTTTTTCTGGGAAAGTAAAGCAGCATGGGCGTAATACCGACCACATTACCCCAAAAATCATGTGCTGAAGGTCTGTAAAATATAGGGTCACTAACACCATATTTCCCTATACGCCACTTGGCGTGACGGGGGTACTTTACCTTTTTTACTGGCCTATCTACCGCTATGATTTCTATAACTAGAAGAGACGTGTAATGAACAAGATATGAAAATCAACAAAATAATGACCAACTGAGCAACACATTATGAAAAGGAAATGGAGATGCATTGAACACATGCAAACAAACTTAATGTCAGGATAGCTAGACGGGTACTGTCATGGAAGCCGAAGGAAAGAGAAAGCCATGAATACATGGAGAAAAGAGGTAATGGAAATCCTTAATGATATTGACCTAGACTGGAGAGAAGTAGAAAAAATGTCCACGAATAGGGATGGATGGAGAGACCTAGTCCATGGCCACGACTGGTGAGAAGTAGAGAAAATGTTCAAGAAGAGATGTATGGATGGAGAGACCTTGTCTGTGGCCTAGTTTGGAGAGAAGTAGAGAAAATTTCCAAGAATAGGGATGTATGGAGAGACCTAGTCCATGGCCAAGACTGGAGAGAAGCAGAGAAAATATTCAAGAAGAGATGGATGGATGGAGAGACATTGTCTGTGGCCTAGATTGGAGAGAAGTAGAGAAAATGTCCAAATAGGTAAGGATGGAGAGACCTTGTATGTGGCCTAGACTGGAGAGAAGTGGAGAAAATGTTCAAGAAGAGATGGATGGAGAAATCGTGTCTGTGGCCTAGACTGGAGAGAAGTAGAGAAAATATCCGAGAATAGGGATGGATGGAGAGACCTTGTCCATAGACTAGACTATAGAAAAATAGAGAAAATGTCCAAGAATAGGGATGGATGGAGAGACTTTGTTTGTGACTAGACTGGAGAGAAGTTGAGAATATGTAAAAAAACAATATGGATGAATGGAAAACCTTTTTCAGTGTTCTAGACTGGAGCGAAGCATGGACAATGTCTAAAAATAATTATGGATGTAGAGACTTTGTCTGTGGCCTATGATAAAATGAGTTTTCAGAACTTTTATACATTGGGAATACTTTTTTATTTAAAAAAAAATGTCTTTATTTCTGGAAAGTTCTATTCGACAGTGTTCCAGTATATACGAATGTTAATTTAAGTACAAATATGATACTTACCTGCTCTTGGCACTTGGTGTCGTTGTATTGGACGTTCAAGAAATGGCTGGGCAGAATGGCGTTGTTGGCCTCCAACTTCTCAATGGCGATCTCCATGGCCGGAAACACGTGGTCAAATGAAAACATAAACCGGTTAGTTCTGGGCAGTAGAAGCACCATGTTGATTGGCTTCTTGCCGGCACGTGACCTTGCTTGAATTCTAGCCAATGCCATTCCAGGAGATGGCGTTATGTAGAGCAGTAAAGTCGTTAGGAGAGCCAGTCGTAAAGTAGGACTGTTTGTATGTTGTTGACACATTCCCATGTTGAAATTAGAGTACTTTTAACAAATTCAATACAATATCATATCCAACAAACAGAATTCAAGTACTCGTTCAGAAATTGTTGTATTCATTGCTGTATTATGTTTCAAAATTGCCAGTTCTTAATTAGAAACAGCAGCAACAAAAACAAAACAAACAAAAAAAACAACTAAAAAAAAACAAACGAAATTTTCTATTGATTTACCACCTTACACCCAACATTTGTTAAATGTGTCGTTGGTTACAACAATAGAACAACACAGAAGGTAAGTTGCTCTAAACATGGTTTAATCCCATACATTAGAGCTTATCACTGTAAGTATCACACCGTCTATTACACTATACATCTCGTTATATGCGGAATTTATTGCTTGCAAGATCGGTGGTGTAGACCGTAATGAAATATTTTCCTGGAAGTGAACTCGAGATTGTAGATTTTAATTTCTCAAAATAAAAATAATATACAATGAAAATAAATCCCCAGCTGATGGCTTGCGCCAGGATCGGTGAACCAAAACCATCCAGACCCTGCTCCACCTCTCCGCAGTTCCTCCAGTAACAGACTAACCTGTCTAGCAATACTAAAAAAAAAAGGAAGAAAAAAAGTGGTATGGTGACAGCTTTACGTGGTAATGGACGAAACAAAAGTCGACGTTTCGGCCAAGCCGTTTTTTTACAGCAGCTTCGCATCTCTACACATCTTGGTGCATCGTGATGCCTTTACCCCTAACCTGTCTAGTATGGCCAAGCGAGCAGGGATAAAAGAGGGAAGACTACCCGGTACTCAAAAATGTCATGCTGTAGTCGGATGTGTTGGGCCGAAAGGCGCAGTTATAACAGTTATACTGCAAACCACAACACAACGCAGACACGTCCACTTAACGTCCTTTTAAGGGCGGATGACGAAGAGAAATTCTAGTCTACGAATACTCTAGAATACTTTAGTCATCGGGCGAACGTAAGCAAGCAAAAGAAATCGAGAACAAGAAGGAAGAATAAGTGGAGAAGTAATAGAAATAAGATCTATCTTTCGTTCGCGTTAAGTTTTGTCTTTAATTTCAATGCCGTTTCCTGTAAAAATGTAACTTTTTGTAATTCTTGCACTGGCTCATATATAGTCCAACGGATTTTTATTAGTCTACTGTATTCAGTAAGGGAGCCGCGTTGGCTCAGTGGTTAGTGAACTGGACTAAAAAGGACAAAAGGTAGGGTTCGAACCAGGTTGATGGCTTTCAGGCTCACCCAGCCTTAAACGGGAACTGGATTTTATTTTTCTGGGAAAGTAAAGCGGCACAGACGTAATGCCGACCACATTACCCCAAATTTAGTGTGCCTAAGGTCTGTAAAATATTATGGAGACTAACAACATATTCCCTATACGCCACGTGGCGTGACGGGGCACTTTACTGTATTCATTACAATCTTGAAGTATGTGTTCAGCTGTCTGGGGCGCCTGTTCTCACTTATATGTGGCTGAGGTGCCAATCATTAATCTTATATACATATGGCACATGATAATGATGGCTATGGAGTTGGTTGTGCCCTGTTCTGAGATGTGTAAAGGTGATTTGGTTATTTCAGATGGAAGAGGAGAAGGAGAAGATGGAAGAGGAGGAGGCGAAGAAGTAGTAGATGGAAGAGGAGGGGGCGAAGAAGGAAAAGATGGAAGAGGAGGAGGCGAAGAAGGAAATGATGGAAGAGGAGGGGGCGAAGATGGAAAAGGAGGGGGCGAAGATGTAGTAGATGGAAGAGGAGGAGGCGAAGATGGAAAAGGAGGGGGCGAAGATGTAGTAGATGGAAGAGGAGGGGGCGAAGATGGAAAAGGAGGGGGCGAATATGTAGTAGATGGAAGAGGAGGGGGCGAAGATGAAAAAGGAGGGGGCGAAGATGTAGTAGATGGAAGAGGAGGGGCGAAGATGGAAAAGGAGGGGGCGAAGATGGAAAAGGAGGGGGCGAAGATGTAGTAGATGGAAGAGGAGGGGGCGAAGAAGTAGTAGATGGAAGAGGAGGGGGCGAAGATGAAAAAGGAGGGGGCGAAGATGTAGTAGATGGAAGAGGAGGGGGCGAAGATGGGAAAGGAGGGAGCGAAGAAGTAGTAGATGGAAGAGGAGGGGGCGAAGATGGAGAAGATGGAAGAGGAGGAGGAGGGGGTGAAGAAGGAGAAGATGGAAGAGGAGGGGGTGAAGATGGAAAAGGAGGGGGCGAAGATGGAAAAGGAGGGGGCGAAGAAGTAGTAGATGGAAGAGGAGGGGGCGAAGATGGAAAAGGAGGGGGCGAAGAAGTAGTAGATGGAAGAGGAGGGGGCGAAGATGGAAAAGGAGGGGGCGAAGAAGTAGTAGATGGAAGAGGAGGGGGCGAAGATGGAAAAGGAGGGGGCGAAGAAGTAGTAGATGGAAGAGGAGGGGGCGAAGAAGTAGTAGATGGAAGAGGAGGGGGCGAAGATGGAAAAGGAGGGGGCGAAGAAGTAGTAGATGGAAGAGGAGGGGGCGAAGATGGAAAAGGAGGGGGCGAAGAAGTAGTAGATGGAAGAGGAGGGGGCGAAGATGGAAAAGGAGGGGGCGAAGAAGTAGTAGATGGAAGAGGAGGGGGCGAATAAGTAGTAGATGGAAGAGGAGGAGGAGGGGGTGAAGAAGTAGTAGATGGAAGAGGAGGAGGAGGGGGTGAAGAAGTAGTAGATGGAAGAGGAGGGGGCGAAGAAGTAGTAGATGGAAGAGGAGGGGGCGAAGATGGAAAAGGAGGGGGCGAAGAAGTAGTAGATGGAAGAGGAGGGGGCGAAGATGGAAAAGGAGGGGGCGAAGAAGTAGTAGATGGAAGAGGAGGGGGCGAAGATGGAAAAGGAGGGGGCGAAGAAGTAGTAGATGGAAGAGGAGGGGGCGAAGAAGTAGTAGATGGAAGAGGAGGGGGCGAAGATGGAAAAGGAGGGGGCGAAGAAGTAGTAGATGGAAGAGGAGGGGGCGAAGATGGAAAAGGAGGGGGCGAAGAAGTAGTAGATGGAAGAGGAGGGGCGAAGATGGAAAAGGAGGGGGCGAAGAAGTAGTAGATGGAAGAGGAGGGGCGAAGATGGAAAAGGAGGGGGCGAAGAAGTAGTAGATGGAAGAGGAGGGGGCGAAGATGGAAAAGGAGGGGGCGAAGAAGTAGTAGATGGAAGAGGAGGGGGCGAAGAAGTAGTAGATGGAAGAGGAGGGGGCGAATAAGTAGTAGATGGAAGAGGAGGAGGAGGGGGTGAAGAAGTAGTAGATGGAAGAGGAGGGGGCGAAGAAGTAGTAGATGGAAGAGGAGGGGGCGAAGAAGGAGAAGATGGAAGAGGAGGGGGTGAAGATGGAGAATGTTTAAAAAAAGGAGGAAGATAAGAAGATGATGATGCAGCTGACCTTTGGTTAAAGATAGGTTCTAGTTAATAGAAAACTGCAGAGCCTAATAAAGGTTAATAAAAGAGCTAATTTCTTCTTTAGGCTCTTTCGCCACTCTTTCTTCTAAAAAGTTCAAAGTAAACTAGTTGATGATAGATTATTGAAAGTAACAAAGAAGTGAATTCAAACAAGTTATTTTTCCATTCCCGTTAGGAGAACAACAACAACAACAACAACAACAACAACAACAACAACAACAACAACAACAAAGAAGTGAATTCAAACAAGTTATTTTTCCATTCCCGTTAGGGGAACAACAACAATAACAACAAATACAACAAAGAAGTGAATTCAAACAAGTTATTTTCCATTCCCGTTAGGGGAACAACAACAACAAAGAAGTGAATTCAAACGAGTTATTTTTTCATTCCCGTTAGGAGAACAACAACAACAAAGAAGTGAATTCAAACGAGTTATTTTTTCATTCCCGTTAGGGGAACAACAACAACAAAGAAGTGAATTCAAACGAGTTATTTTTTCATTCCCGTTAGGGGAATAACAACAACAAAGAAGTGAATTCAAACGAGTTATTTTTTCATTCCCGTTAGGAGAACAACAACAACAACAAAGAAGTGAATTCAAACGAGTTATTTTTCCATTCCCGTTAGGAGAACAACAACAACAAAGAAGTGAATTCAAACGAGTTATTTTTCCATTCCCGTTAGGAGAACAACAACAACAAAGAAGTGAATTCAAACGAGTTATTTTTTCATTCCCGTTAGGAGAACAACAACAACAACAACAACAAAGAAGTGAATTCAAACGAGTTATTTTTTCATTCCCGTTAGGAGAACAACAACAACAACAACAAAGAAGAAAATAAAAACAAATAAGTGACCATGTTGTTCATGGACAGTGACAAATTGAAAGTTTAATGTCAGAATTTTACGAAAGGATGAAATAGAGACACGTGAATTGAATTATATGACGGTCTGAAATATATTACGACAAGAGAAAGAGAAAGAGAGAAAGGAGAGAGAGAGAGAGAGATATTCTAGCAAGAAAGGCACAAACAAAAGGATATGTAGGGATGAATACAGAGGAGAACAAAGAGAGGGCGAGACGCTCAATAATTTTGAAGAGTGGGACAGGGAATGGGGATAAGAAAAGATGTGTGAAGAGGTTTATTGTGAGTTAGGAGGGGAGGCCGAGAGAAGAGTTAGAGGTCGATAAGGGATTAGAGGGAGGGGAGGAAGAAAGTCGTACAGAGAGGTAGGGTGAGAGTGGGGACAGGGAGGTCGAGTGAGGGTGGGGACAGGGAGGTCGGGTGAGGGTGGGGACAGGGAGGTCGGGTGAGAGTGAGGAATGGCAAGTGGGGTGAGGGTGGGGACAGGGAAGTGGGGACAGGGAGATAGGGCGAGGGTGAGGAATGGCAAGTGGGGTGAGAGTGGGGACAGGGAGGTAGGCGAGGGTGGGAAAAGGGAGGTAGGCGAGGGTGGGGAAAAGGGAGGTAGGCCAGGGGGGTAGGCGAGGATGGGAACAGGGAGGTAGACGAGGGTGAGAACAGGGAGGTAGACGAGGGTGGGGAGCAGGGAGGTAGACGAGGGTGGGGAGCAGGGAGGTAGATGAGGGTGGGGAACAGGGAGGTAGATCAGGGACGTGGGGTGAGAGTGGGAACAGGGAGTTAGATGAGGGCGGGAACAGGTAGGTAGGTAGGTCAGGGAGGGGAGGTGAGAGTGGGAACACGGTGGTGGGGTGAGGGTGGGAACAGGGTGGCGGGGTGAGGGTGGGAACAGGGAGGTGGGGTGAGGTGAGGGTGGGATAAGGGTGGTAGAAGGAGGGGTGGAACCTGTGAGGCAGGTGGACGGTGGGACCAGGACAACTATGTTGTGATGTTAAATGAACATAGGAGGAAAAAAACAATTAATGAAATGTGTGAATAGGTGAGCAGCATTAGAATGAAAGAATAAAAGATATCAGTGACGAACATAGAAGAGGAGTGAGAGAAAGTGAGGAAAGAAAAGAGCAGACACAGCTAAAGACACATTGACTGAGAGGAAACCAAGAGGAAAAGAGAGACCACCAAAGAGAAGATGAGGAGGCAATTACAGCAAGACTGACGTAAGCGAACAGAGGAATGTGTTACGTAATCAGATATCAGAGATTAAAATTAAATTTCACCCTGACTAATTTGAATATTATTTTCGACTCAAATGTTAAGTCGGTCCTATTATATGGCTGTGAAACATGGAGAACAACAAAATTGACAATCATGAAGATACAGACTTTTATTAATGGATGCATACGCAGAATAAAAGGATGGAAATGGCAGGACAAAATCACTAACATAGAATTATGGAAATGTACCAGTCAAAAACCAGTGGATAAAGAGATACAGCGAAGACGATGGCGCTGGATAGGACACACACTGCGGAAGCCAACTGAGAGTTTTACACAACAAGCCCTTATTTGGAATTCCCAGGGGAAAAGACAAAGAGGAAGACCAATAAATTCTTGGAGAAGACAGACAGAAGCAGAGGTGAAGATGACGGGGAAGACATGGAATGATCTTAAAAGAATGTCAAGAAACAGAACGACTTGGGAAGTGTTTGCTGAAGACCTATGCTCCACAGGTAGCTGTAAGGTAGAAGAAGAAGAATTTGAATATTATTGTCTTTATCTTTATTACATTCATTTCATTTATTCGTCTTCATTCAGCTTCGTTATTTTTTTCAAAATAAGCATGTATGTTAATTCTGTTTGATTCATTTTGAGGCAAGATGGGTAATGGACCGCGATGACACTCTGAATGCCCTCATGTATCTGAACGAAAAGCGACTTAAAAATGTAATCCTGAATCCGCAGCCATGTACGGACCTACCGAATATCAAGTTAGGGTTGGAGGTGCAGGACAAGAGCGCTAAGTAGACATTAGGGACTGGTTAACCAACGCAACACCGGTGTCGTTAATCGCTACATTTTGGGGAATATACTTCGGAGATCTGAGCGATCTATGTGATCGAAGACTTATGCTCTACAGGAAGCTGAAAGTGATTGTTGATGACCTATGCTCTACAGGAAGCTGAAAGTGATTGTTGATGACCTATGCTCTACAGGAAGCTGAAAGTGATTGTTGATGACCTATGCTCTACAGGAAGATGAAAGTGATTGTTGATGACCTATGCTCTACATGAAGCTGAAAGTGATTGTTGATGACCTATGCTCTACAGGAAGCTGAAAGTGATTGTTGATGACCTATGCTCTACAGGAAGATGAAAGTGATTGTTGATGACCTATGCTCTACAGGAAGCTGAAAGTGATTGTTGATGACCTATGCTCTACAGGAAGCTGAAAGTGATTGTTGATGACCTATGCTCTACAGGAAGCTGAAAGTGATTGTTGATGACCTATGCTCTACATGAAGCTGAAAGTGATTGTTGATGACCTATGCTCTACAGGAAGCTGAAAGTGATTGTTGATGACCTATGCTCTACAGGAAGATGAAAGTGTTTGTTGATGACCTATGCTCTACAGGAAGCTGAAAGTGATTGTTCAAAACCTAAGTTCTACATTATGAAGCTGAAAGTGTTTGTTGCAGACCTATGCTCTACAGGGAGATGAAAGTGTTTGTTGCAGACCTATGCTCTACAGGAAGCTGAAAGTGTCTTTTGAAGACATATAATTCTACAGGGAGATGAAAGTGTTTGTTGAGGACCTATGCTCTACAAGAAGCTATAAGTGATTGTTCAAAACCTAAGTTCTACATTATGAAACTGAAAGTGTTTGTTGCAGACCTATGCTCTACAGGGAGATGAAAGTGTTTGTTGAGGACCTATGCTCTACAAGAAGCTGAAAGTGTTTGTTGATGATCTATGCTCTACAGGAAGCTGAACGTGTTTGTTCAAAACCTATGTTCTACATAAAGCTGAAAGTGTTTGTTGATGACCTATGCTCTACAGGAAGCTGAACGTGTTTGTTCAAAATCTATGTTCTACATAAAGCTGAAAGTGTTTGTTGATGACCTATGTTCTACATGAAGCTGAAAGTGTTTGTTGAAGACCTATGTTCTACATGAAGCTGAAAGTGTTTGTTGATGACCTATGCTCTACATGAAGCTGAAAGTGTTTGTTGATGACCTATACTTTACAGGAAGACGAAAGTTGTCTTGAATACCTATGCTCCACCGGGAGATGGAAGGCAGAAGAAAAAATGAGCACTTGTTCTATTTTAATTAAACTTTAGATTACCATGTTTATCTCTCTTTATGACGTCGATGACCTTAAACAGACTTGTTTCTCTCGATGTTTCTTATGTTTTACAGGTTCGCAGTAAACAGATGTTTTTCCCCTCGGTTCTTGCAATAAATGATGTATACACACATCTTTCTTCGTAATTAAAAGCTGTATTCACCTTTCAATCAATGAACAAATTGTATATCTATTGACTCCAATAATGGATGGAAGCGTTTTAATCACCGATTTAATAATTAATAATTTTTTTTCAGGCAATAGCAACCTTGGAAAACAAGAATGGCTCTGATTAGCTTCCTGTATATTTTGTTAATCCTTCTTATTGTATGAGATGCCTGTTGTTCTAATCCTGTTCTATTTTTGTCAACTTAATGTTGTAATCCTCGCTCTCTTATTCAAAATCTGTTGCTCTAATTCTCATTTCATTATGTAGAACCTGTTGTTTTAATCTTCTTTCTTTTATGCAAGGTCTGTTGTTCCAATCCTGACTCTGTATGGTAAACTGTTTACTGGACTCCAATCCTGACTCTGTATGGTAAACTGTTTACTGGACTCCAATCCTGACTCTGTATGGTAAACTGTTTACTGGACTCCAATCCTGACTCTGTATGGTAAACTGTTTACTGGACTCCAATCCTGACTCTGTATGGTAAACTGTTTACTGGACTCCAATCCTGACTCTGTATGGTAAACTGTTTACTGGACTCCAATCCTGACTCGCTATGGTAAACTGTTTACTGGACTCCAATCCTGACTGTTACGCAAATCTTATTGGTATAATCGACTCTGTTACGCAAATCTTATTGGTATAATCGACTCTGTTACGTAAATCCTATTGGTATAATCGACTCTGTTACGTAAATCCTATTGGTATAATCGACTCTGTTACGTAAATCCTATTGGTATAATCGACTCTGTTACGTAAATCCTATTGGTATAATCGACTCTGTTACGCAAATCTTATTGGTATAATCGACTCTGTTACGTAAAACCTATTGGTATAATCGACTCTGTTACGTAAATCCTATTGGTATAATCGACTCTGTTACGTAAATCCTATTGGTATAATCGACTCTGTTACGTAAATCCTATTGGTATAATCGACTCTGTTACGCAAATCTTATTGGTATAATCGACTCTGTTACGTAAATCCTATTGGTATAATCGACTCTGTTACGTAAATCCTATTGGTATAATCGACTCTGTTACGTAAATCCTATTGGTATAATCGACTCTGTTACGTAAATCCTATTGGTATAATCGACTCTGTTACGTAAATCCTATTGGTATAATCCTCTTCTATTTTACAACCTACGTGCCTCCTCCACTGCCATCTATAATTTTACTAAGGCCTGTGTGCTGAGAGAAGGATCACAGAATCACCCAAAGATTGTGATGTTTTCAGCTTTGCTAGTAGGGGCGGTAGGGGGTTGGTAAAATGACGTTTATCATCCATATCTCGCCTAGCTGAAGGCATTGCTAATTTTGGGGTATTCTGGGACTTGCTTCTCAGCACGTAGGCCTTAGTTAAAACTATAGATGGCTGTGCCTCATCCCTAACTCAAAAAATGAACAGTTCCCAGTAATGTTCTGTTGCATTATCCAAGTCATCATTCTATTCTATGCAAAGTCTGATATACAAATCTGAAACAGGTGCAACGCGTCAAATACTAGGGCACAATAATAACATCAGATGGAAGATGCACCACAGAAATTACAAGCAGAATAGCTCAGGCCAAAGTAGCATTTCAGAAAATGAAAAACGTCTTCTGCAACAAAAATATGTCAATAGAGTGAGAAAGAGGGTTCATCGGTGCTATATAGAGCCAATTCTGACCTATGGAAGCGAATCATGGACAGTAGACAAAAAAAAAATGAAAAAATGATTAGAGACCACAGAGATGGGATTTCTCAAAAGAATGTTGAAGTTCAATGGACAGCTATAACGACCAACGAGGAAGTTCTCAAAGAGGCCAAAACAAATAGGGAGCTCATGAAAAAAAAAAGAACATCAGAAAGAAAAATTGAACATTTTTCGGGCACATCATGAGAAGAGGAAGTTGGAATACTTGGTTACAACTGGCAAAATACAGGGAAAGAGAAATTACGAACGACAAAGAGAGAAGATGTTAGAGAGCTTGGTGTCATGGCATGGAAAACAGTCAACAACAGAATTGATACGATGCACTGTAGATAGAAGATTGTGGATGGACATGATCGCCTTCAGCCAGTGGTATGGCACATGTTGATGATAAAATCTATTGTTCTGTTCTTCATTAAATACAAAATCTATTGTTCTGTTCTTCATTAAATAAAAAATATATTGTTCTGTTCTTCATTAAATACAAAATCTATTGTTCTGTTCTTCATTAAATAAAAAAATCTATTGTTCTGTTCTTCATTAAATAAAAAATCTATTGTTCTGTTCTTCAGTAAATAGAAAATCTATTGTTCTGTTCTTCATTAAATAAAAAATCTATTGTTCTGTTCTTCAGTAAAAAGAAAATATATTGTTCTGTTCTTCAGTAAATACAAAATCTATTGTTCTATTCTTCAGTAAATACAAAATCTATTGTTCTATTCTTCAGTAAATACAAAATCTATTGTTCTATTCTTCAGTAAATACAAAATCTGTTGTTCTGTTCTTCAGTAAATACGAAATCTATTTTTATGTTCTTCAGTAAATACAAAATCTATTGTTCTATTCTTCAGTAAATACAAAATCTATTGCTCTAACTAGAATTTCCCATAAACCACTGCTATTTAAAACGTATCACGTGGTACACATAATTCCCATGCTTTCTATGAAGCAAAAACGTCAAATTATTTTTCCTTAGGACGATACCCTTTGATCAATACACGATTTTCAAACATTAAAATTAATGTTCTGTCAATGAGATCAATAAACTGCTGTATCGATTAGTATATCGATCAGTCAGAATGTTATTGTTTTTCCATCGGTGTCAAATTATAAAAAGAACACGAGGCCAGGAATAACTATGACTCCAGCGGTTCATATCGATGGCTAAGTAGTTACCATTTGGAGTCTCCCAACTAGAAAGTCGTAGATGGGCGTAAAACAGGGGCAGAGGCGCTAGACAGCAACAAAGCTGAAGGTTGTCAGTGACTCGTAGATTCTAGCGCCCTACTCCACATCTTCGAAGTGCTCTTAGAAATTGTCTAAGTAGTCTTGTCTGGCAAAATGAGTGTGGATCGAGAGGGAAGGCAATCCCGGTATGTAAAAATCAGGTGTTCAAGTCGGATGTATGGGGGCGAAAAGCGCAAATATCAGAGTTACACTGCAAACAAAAAGACAACACAAACATGCCCATTTAATATCCATATATATATATAGTGTGTGTGTGTGCGTGTGTCTGTGTTAGTCATATCTCATATTTTAGTGTGTGTCAGTGTTAGTCATGCCTCGTATCGCTGTGTGCATGTCTGTGTTAGTCACATCTCATATCTCTGTGTGTGCATGTCTGTGTTAGTCACCTCTAGTAACTCGGGCAGATGGTGCTCGTAAACCTGGGAGGGCCGACCATCTAAGGGCAGAATTCCCCTACAGAAAAGACAATCAGCTGCCTTGCAGGACGATTGGGGACAATCAAAGGCTAAGGAATGCAAACCTGGATAAAATGCTGGGTGAAATCGGATGCACTGGGCCACTGGCGCAGAACACAGTGCAACGTTTTAACGGGTGTTCAGTCAGAGTGGATCTGGCGGACTCTAAATGTGACGTTCTGTCTGTGGGGGCGATCAACACACTTAACCTGACAGCTGACTTCATGTGAGGGTCTGGAATCCTACTTTGATTGAGTCCTGATCGCAGAGAGAGAGAGAGAGAGAGAGAGAGAGAAATGTTCTTTCTGCATGCACATCGAGAAATGCTGGGACAAACGGTGGAGCGGATATGGGGATCCGCCTACAGCAATGAAACTGATTCCATGGAAAAAAATAAAAGGAGGACGAATGAAGAAAAATGAACAACCGATGCGGTAATGTCGGCCTGATGGCTGACCGGAAGTACATGGCAACACACAACGTGGATCAAAAGTCTAAATGTCACATATTGACATCGCACTTCCGCATTTTGACAGCGTGTTGTACTCTCTATGGTCCAGGCCTTCAATTTGTTATTGACTTATTCTTTGATGTACATAATCTACGTCACTAAGCGCTGCATACGACAAGTGAAGCGTGACAGCTTTGCAACGATCCGACGATCTCCCGGTCGTTAACGCCAGAGCGCAGGAACAACGCTGTTCATGGTTTGAAGTAAATCAACCTGCGACTTTGTTTCCATAACTCCAGTGTTCTGCAAACCCAATTTCTTGCTCTACACTTTCATCGCTACACTCTATGTTATGTTATTGGGCCGTTATGTTATCGGGCCGTTATGTTATTGGGCCGTTATGTTATATACACCACTTCAAACATTGACCTTATTTGCCGAGCCATTGTGACTTGATTGACTACAACGTTATTCTACATGATCTCACAGAGTGGATACAGGCGGGACAATTTTAATTACTTGAGGCTCTTTAACCTTCAGTTTCTTTCTTCCTCTCTCTCTCTCTCTCTCTCTCTCTCTCTCTCTCTCATATTCTCATAAAGATGTTCGTTTTTTGTTTTGAAAACCTTACCAATTAGAATTACCGCGATAGCTCAGTGGTTAGTGAACTGGACTACCACGGACAAGAGGTAGGGTTCGATCCCAACCGACGGCTTCCGGGTTCACCCAGCCTTAAATCGGTACCGGATTTTTTCTGGGAAAAGTAAAGCAGCACGGACGTAATACTGACCACATTACCCCAAAAATCATGTGATGAAGGTCTGTAAAATATAGGGTCACTAACACCATATTCCCTATACGCCACTTGGCGTGACGGGGGTACTTTACTTTACTTTTTATTCTTGCTCTTTGGGAGCCGCGATAGCTCAGTGGTTAGTGAACTGGACTACAAAGGACAAGGAGTAGGGTTCGATCCCAACCGACGGTTTCCGGGTTCACCCAGCCTTTAATGGGTACCGGATTTTTTTCTGGGAAAGTAAAGCGGCACGGGCGTAATATCGACCACATTATCCCAAAAATCATGTACCGAGGGTCTGTAAAATGTATGGTCACTAACACCATATTCCCTATACGCCACTTGGCGTGACGCAGTAATGTACTTTTTAAAAAATTCTTCCTCATTACCTCTCTCTCAGTATTTGCATTTATGTTCCTTCCTTCCGTCCGTTCGTCTTTTTTTCCATTCATCCTTCCTTCTGACGTTCCTTCCTCCGTTTTTCTTTCTTCCTTGCTTTTTTCTTTTCTTTCCTTCTTCCTTTCTTCTCTCCTGTCTTTATTACTTCTCTTTCTTTCATTCTTCCTTCTCAACAATATCATCCTTACCTTACGAAAAACCTTCCATTCTACCACGATAATCTTACAATTTCATAATATTGACCTGCCCCAGAAATGATTCATGTAACTGTCGTCTCTGATGTAATATATCAAATACATTTTTATATTTTGTGGATAGCTAGAGAAGTTATAAGTGAAGTTATAATGTAACAAATTATTATTATTGTACCCCCCCCCCCCCCCCAAAAAAAAAAAAAAAAAAATAAATAAAAAAATAATAATATTGATCAAATAATCGTCTACACCCCTGCCAGTGTACGCCCCACTCTCTCTCTATCTCTCCATCCCATCCTCTCTTACCATATTTCCTCCGTGTTCCAAAATTACTTAAATTAAATTCCAAGTATTCTAAATGTCAAGTTACTTAAGTCTTACATTGGTTACTTCAACCAGTTTATTCCATCAATAACTCGCTCTTTCTGTCTTCCCACTTTTTTTATGCTGGTAATCTCATATTTATTCTACTGGATATAGGTTGCTGGTGTCAGAACAGCGACTCTCATTTTGAGAGAGGGGCCAGTCGAAGATCTGGAGTAGGGATATTTTCACTGAGAGAGACAACATTGACTACAAACAAATGCAGCCTGCACGTGGTGAAGAAAGGTCAAAAGCCAGTGTAGCAGGTCTTAACAAAAACACATTTATAAAAAAAAAAAAACGAATGCACCCCGATGTGGGCAATATAGTGCAATATCATCATCATCATCATTATCATGTGCCATACCGGTTAGCGTAGGCGATCATGTCCTTCCACAATCTTCTATCTACAGTGCATCGTATCAGTTCTGTTGTTGATTGTTTTCCATGCCATGACACCAAGCTATCCAGTATTTTCTCTCTTTGTCGCCCGCGATCTCTCTTTACTTTTATTTTGCCCGTTGTAACCAAGTATTCCAACTTTCCTCTTCTCATGATGTGCCCGAAAAATGTTGATTGTTTCTTTCTTATGTTTTTTAGGAGATGCATTTTTGTGTTGGCCTCTTTGAGAACTTCCTCACTGGTATTTTTAGCTGTCCAGGGAACTTTCAACATTCTTCTGAGAAATCCCATCTCTGTGACCTCTAATCGTCTTTTCATTTGTTTGTCTACTGTCCATGATTCGCTTCCATACGTCAGAATTGGTTCTATATAGCACCGATGAACTCTCTTTCTCATTTCTATTGACATAAATTTGTTGCATAAGATATTTTTCATTTTCTGAAATGCTATTTTGGCCTGAACTATTCTGTATTTTTATTTCTGTGGTGCATCTCCCATCTGATGTTATTATTGTGCCCAAGTATTTCAAACGTTGCACTTGTTTTAGATTTGTCTTCTTTATTTTTATGCTGCATGATGGTGGTGATTGTTTCTTCGATAACCCCATTACTTCTGTTTTCTTCCTATTCAGACTGAGAACTTTGTTGCTTTCTTTCACTATTATGTCTATCATTTCTTGTAGCTCATTCTCTGTCTCTGCTATTAAGACTGTGTCGTCCGCATATCGCAAATTATTTATGTTGTGACCATTGACTTCAATTCCGTTTTTGTCTATTATTGATCTAATATATTCGCTGTAAAGTGAAAATAAATCCGGTGACAGAACACAGCCTTGTCTGACTCATTGTTTTATATATTGGAATTGTCCTGTTTGGTTGTTAATTCGTATTGCTACTGTTTGTTGGGAGTACATGTTTTTTATGATTCGCAATTCCTTGCCATCAATGTTTAATTTCTCCAGCATATTTATTATTTCCACATGCTTTACTTTGTCAAATGCTTTTGTGTAGTCTATAAAGCACATATATAGATCTTTCTTTGCCTCTATAGATCTTTCTATCAATTTTCTTAAGATGTATATTGCATTATTGGTGCCCTTTCCTTCCACAAATCCACATTGTTCTTCACTTATTTCTGATTTTATTTTGTTCCTTACATTACTCATGATGATTCTTAGTAATTTTTTAGTCATATGGCTCATGAGACTAATAGTGCGATGGTCTTCACAATCAGTGGCGCCTGACTTCTTCGGTATGGCTACAAAGATAGATTTTAGTAGATCTTCGGGTATGTGTCCAGTGTTATATATGTCATTGAGTAGTTTTGTTATGACTTGTACTCCCAGCTCTCCTAATGCATTAATCTCTTCGATTGTTATATTGTCGGGACCTGGAGCTTTGCCTCTTTTCATGTGTTGAATTGTGTCCTCCACTTCACTCTGCATTATTGGTGGTCCTGTGTCTTTGTTTGAATTGTTTAGCTCTGGTCTTTCATCATCATGGAGTTGACTGATATATTCTGTCCATCTGTCCACTGTCTTCTCCTGTCCCTTTGATTTCCTTCCTTTGATTTCACACATCCTGAAACTTTGACTTCTTCTCTTCCTGTTAATTCATTTAACTGATTGTGCATAAATGTTGAGTCTTTCTTTTGTTGTTTTTCCATTTCTTCACATTTCTGTTTTAACCATCCTTCCTTCGCTTCTCTGCACATGTTTTGGATCTCTTTGTGCAATATTTTGTATATTCGTTCTTCTTTCTTATGTTTTCTTTATTCGTCCATTAGTTGTAATAGTTTCTTCTGTCATCCATTTCTTTTTGTTGATTCTTTTAGTCACTCGTATTACTTCTTTTGATGTTTGTTGAATCGATTGCTTGAGCATTTCGCACTGCTCCTCGATGTCCTGTATTTTCTCAATAGCATTATATCTATTTTGTACTATCGTACTGTACTTATCCTCATGCCTATCTACTCTTAGCATATCTAGTTCTAATTTTATATTTCTTGGTGATTTCTGTGCCTTCCGCAATTTTATTCTTATCTTTCCAACTACTGGTACATGGTCACTATTGTAATCTGCTCCTGGCCTTGTTTTAACTGATGTTAGCCCATTCCTAAATCTTCTCTGTACCAGTATAAAATCAATTTGATTGTGTACTTTTTTGTCTGAGCTTTGCCATGTCCATAGTCGCCTAGGGTGTTGTTTGAGCCAGGTGTTACCTATAATCATTTCATGTGTCTTTGTCCAATCTATCAATCTATCCCTCTGTCATTCGTCTCTCCAAGGCCATGCCCCCCAGTCACATTTTGCAGTTTAGATTTTCCTACCTTTGCATTGAAATCCCCTACTATAATAGTTATTTCTTGGGGTTTACACTGTTCCATGGTCATCTCTAGCTCGTTGTAAAAAGTGTCAATGTCTTCTTCTTCACTATTACTTGTTGGTGCATACGCTTGAATTATGTTGATATCCATTGGTCTACCTTTCAATTTTACAAGCAGAATTCTATCTGATACTGGCCAAAACCCTTTCACTGTTTTGCTTCTTTCTCTATCTAACATGATGCCTACTCCTCTTTCGTGTGTGGTTCCCCCCGAGTAAATTACATTTCCACTGTCGCGTTGTAATAATCCTGCTCCTGTCCATCTCATTTCACATAGTCCCAAGATGTTCAATTTCATTCTCTTCATTTCTTGACTGATGTTTTCTAGTTTTCCAACCTGGAATGCTGATCTAATGTTTCAAATTCCTATTGCTAGTGTCTCTTTATTTTTTATCTTGCATACAGTTGCTTGATGACGATTGGGTGTCACCTGTAGCACATGACGCTCCCTACCGGACGAGGTGGCTGTGGAGTCCCCATTAACGTCGTTAGCTGTAGATATAAAGTTGTGATTTGTCATGATTAGTCTAGGCAATATAAGAAGGTAGTTTGCCATTCCTTTCCTTCTTGGCAGTGACTGTACTAGTCGGAGATCGCAGCCATTGTCTCTATACATGAGATCCTCTGCCTGCCATCGCGGTGTGGAGACCATAACCGGCAACATAAATATATATATATATTTATATATATTATAAAGTAAAAAGTCCAGTCACGCCAAGTGGCGTATAGGGAATATGATGTTAGTGACCATAATTTTTATGGACCTCCAGCACATGATTTTTGGGGTAATGTGGTATGTATTACGCTCGTGCCGCTTTACTTTCTAAGAAAAAGTCAGGTACCCATTTAAGGCTGGATGAACCCGAAGCCGTCGATCAGGACCGAACCCGACCTTTTGTGCTTTGTAGTCCAGTTCACTAGCCACTGAGCCATTGCGGCTCTCTCTCTCTCTATATATATATATATATATGTGTGTGTGTGCATATATTAATACCTGTAATCATTTTCCTCTGATGTTATATAATCAGAAGACAACTTGACTGATCCTAGCCTCTAACTAAAACCTCAATCACACAGATCTCACAAAAGCCCCGTACTCACTCATCTTTTACATAACATAATCGAGACTATTTTTGTAAATGGTAAACACTCATTTATCTTTGAAGATTAATTATCCCTCGGTTTCTCCTCGATATTAACACTGGTATTTTGTCTATAAGAAGAAGGTGTTGGAGATACATCGGTCATGTGCTGAGAATGAACGAAGAAAGACTTCTCCGTCAGGCATTCACGAGGAAAACACATGGTAAAAGAAAACAAGGCAGACCAAGAGAATCGCTAGGCAGAACAATCACTAGGGAAGGCTCAATTATATGACTAAGAAACTAACCAAGAACTACAAGAACTAGCAACATATTGTTAATCATGGAGAACTATGACTTCCACCATATGTGCCGTCTACGGCCCGTGAGGAAATTGAAAAATAAATGAAAATTCTCGTATGCACTTTCCACGATAACACTGAACTGGTTCCATTTCTCTTTGATCTTTTCCTGGAAATTGCTGGACAGATTTGTTTTCAAAATCCCCATTCACGTTTTCACTGTAATCTGTTTTTATCATTTATTTGGATTGCTTTTCTATAGAAAATGTCATTCTTTAAACCACTCTTTCTTTAAAATAAATAGCATTCATTTAACCGAATCAGGGAGCCGCGATAGCTCAGTGGTTAGTGAACATGACTACACAGGACAAGGGGTAGGGTTCGATCCCAATCGACGGCTTCCGGGTTCACCCAGCCTTTAATGGGTACAGGATTTTTTTCTGGGAAAGTAAAGCGGCACGGGCGTAATACCGACCACATTACCCAAAAAACGATGTGCTGAGGGTCTGTAACATTTATGGTCACTAACAACTGTATTCCCTATACGCCACTTGGCGTGACGGGGCTCTATAATTTTTACTTATTTAACCGAATCGCTTATATTTTACCCTATAATTTATACACGTGCAATTAACCGACCTATTTCTGCATTTCACGTGAGAAAGTTTAATTTTAACTTTAATGAAACTCATCATCATCATCATGTTCCAAATCGAATGGCGTAGGCGATCATGTCCTTCGGACTATCTTCTATCTACAGTGCATCGTATCAGTTCTGTTGTTGACTGTTTTCCATGCCATGACACAAAGCTATCTAATATTTTCTCTCTTTTTCGTCTGCGATCTCTCTTTCCCTGTATTTTGCCAGTTGTAACCAAGTATTCCAACTTTCCTCTTCTCATGATGTGCCAGAAAAAATGTTGATTGTTTCTTTGTGATGTTTTTAGGAGTTACCTTTTTTTGTTGGCCTCTTTGAGAACTTCCTTATTGGTCTTTTTAGCTGTCCCAGGGAACTTTCAACATTCTTCTGAGAAATCCCATCTCTGTGGCCTCTAATTTTCGTTTTATTTCTTTGTTTACTGTCCATAATTCGCTTCCATAGGTCAGAATTGATTCTATATAGCATCGATGAACTCTCTTTCACATTTCTATTGACATAGATTTGTTGCATAAGATATTTTTTCATTTTCTAAAATGCTATTTTGGCCTGAGCTATTCTGCTTTTTATTTCTGTGGTGCATCTCCCATCTGATGTTATTATTGTGCCCAAGTATTTCAAACGTTGCACTTGTTTCAGATTTGTCTTGTTTATTTTTATTCTGCATGATGGTGATGATTGTTTCTTCGATATGACCATTACTTCTATTTTCTTACTATTCAGACTGAGACCTTTCTTGTTGCTTTCTTTTACTATTATGTCTATCATTTCTTGTAGTTCAATCTCTGTCTCTGCTATTAAGTCTGCGTCATCCGCATATCGCAAATTGCTTATGTTGTATGTCCTTGAAACTACCTCTATATTTCTCTGTATCATAATAGATATAGATTAGAGGACTTCGGGAAATTTCTCTGCAATAAAATATATTCGAATTAGAGAACCTCTGGTCGATTTCTTTATCTTCATTTCTCTTTTTTTAACTCACTCTTCCCTCTCTCTCTCTCTCTCTCTCTCTCTCTCTCTCTCTCTCTCTCTCTCTCTCTCTCTCTCTCTCTCTCTCTCTCTCTCTCTCTCTCTCTCTGGATAATTGTGATAATCCAGAATCTTCTAGAATCTCAATCTCTACAACCCTTTCAAGCATTATCTCCGAAGACATGGCAGCCAATCATGCGTGACCAGACATCAAAGAAACCATTTCCTTATCCCGTCTTCTTATTTATCTACCTCCGTGGAACCTCGCCAAGCCTCGGGCGCTGCTAATCGCTGATCGTAATGTCTTTCTCAAGGTCGACAAATATCAATCATTACCTGCCCGTGTATATACAAATGTAGGAAATCAGACAGTTGTTGACTCGTAACAAGAGTATCTATATTAAGAGTGAAAGATCAAAGAGACGTGTTGTTTTCCGGGGGCTTTCTAAAGACCCCCATTCGGTAATTTAAAAAAAAGTTGTCCGGGTTTTATTCTGAATCTTTTTCGTCGGTCAAGTCAACGAAAGATGTCCGATAAAAGCGAAAGTGGCGTCGTCTGTAGGAAAATTAGGGTAGTTAAATCTGGCTTTTTTCTTCAATCCGTTCTCTCATTTTCATTGACTTCATCTTCTAACAACTTTACAGATTCTACGGCTAGTTGTTTTCATTTTGATCATCATCATCATCATCATCATCATCATCATCATCATCATCATCATCATCATCATCATCGAGTGCTGTCTCCTCATCGAAGGTTTGGCTACCATGGAAAGCCATTCCGCTCTGTCTCTTGCTTTGATGCTGCTGGTTGTTGTAGACTGACTTGTCCGTCTTTTGATGCTAATCGTCCATGTTAGTCTTGGCCTGCCCCTATCTCTTGTTTTGATGCTGCCGGTTGTTATAGACTGACTTGTCCGTCTTTTGATGCTAATCGTCCATGTTAGTCTTGGCCTGCCCCTATCTCTTACTTTGATGGTGCATGTCATCATAAGCTGACTTGTCCATCTTTTGATGTTACTCATCCATAGTAGTCTTAGTCAACCTCTGCCTCTTTTGCCTTGAATTTTCCCTTCCAAGATTACTTTTAGTAGTCTATTGTGTCTTTTAACATGCCCCAAAAATCTCATTTGTCTTGTTTGAATTGCGTTTAGTAGTTCTCTTTTCCTTTTTAGATTTTTTAAGATTTCATCGTTTCATTTCAAAGAGGTATTTTACATACAATCTTTGAAAGTGTGTAACACACATATGGATGTTGCCTTGAGTCTAGTACATTCTACTAATTCTTGAAACGTATATTGTACGGGAGTGGTTTCAGTTCATGACACCAAACACGCAGCAAAGTACACTTTCTGGCTAATTGATTCTATTTCTAGTCAATATTTGTATCTGAAAGATAATCTATTAGTTCATACTTGCAACCCCAAGATCAATAGATAATACCTGCAAATATAAGATCAAAGATTTAATACTTGCAACTCCAAGATCAATAGATAATACCTGCAAATATAAGATCAAAGATTTAATACTTGCAACTCCAAGATCAATAGATAATACCTGCAAATATAAGATCAAAGAGTTAATACTTGCAACTATAAGATAGGAGTTAATACTTGCAACTATAAGATAGAAGTTCATACTTGCAGCTATAAGATTAAGGAGTTAATACTTGCAGCTATAAGATAGGAGTTAATACTTGCAGCTATAAGATTAAGGAGTTAATACTTGCAGCTATAAGATAGGAGTTAATACTTGCAACTATAAGATAGAAGTTCATACTTGCAGCTATAAGATTAAGGAGTTAATACTTGCAGCTATAAGATAGGTGTTAATACTTGCAACTATACGATAAGAGTTCATACTTGCAACTATAAGATATGAGTTAATACTTGCAACTATAAGATAGGAGTTCATACTTGCAGCTATAAGATGGGAGTTAATACTTGCAGCTATAAGATGGGAGTTAATACTTGCAACTACATGTATAAGATGGGAGTTAATACTTGCAACTATAAGATAGGATTTAATACTTGCAACTATAAGATAGGAGTTAATACTTGCAACTATAAGATAGGAGTTAATACTTGCAACTATAAGATAGGAGTTAATACTTGCAACTATAAGATTAAGGTCCGCAAAATCTGAGTTTCAGGAGAAGAAATATTCACTTTTTAACCAGAAAAGTTGTATATGTTAATATACAGCTTCTTCTAATTTCAGTCAGTGTATAATAGACATAATATGGTTTTTGTGTGGTTAGTAGTGTGGTTAGTAGTGTGGTTTGAGATGCAGAATGGCTCAGGCAAAAGCAGCTTTCCAAAAAATGAGGAAGATACTATGCAATCCATTTTTGACAATAGAAACAAGAAAAAGAGTTCTTAAATGTTATGTAGAGCCAGTCTTAACATATGGATGCGAAACATGGACAATTGGACAACGGACAAGAAAATCACTGGAGTTTGTAGAATTGTGGGTTTACAGAAGAATGTTGAGAGTACCATGGACAGCTAAGAAGAGTAATGAAGATCTTCTGAGAGAGGTCAAAGCACTAAGAGAGCTAATTTCCAATGTTAGGAAGAAACAATCATCATTTTTTGGCCATGTAATGAGAAGAGAACAACTGGAATATATTGTAACAACTGGAAAAATTGAGGGACGAAGAGATAGAGGGAAGCAAAGAGAGAAAATAACAGACAGCTTAAGAGAATGGCTTGGCAGAAGGTCAACAGCAGAAATGATAAATAGCTGCCGAGATCGAAAGTTATATTACTTGAAAAACATAAGTGAAGCATCAATTAAAATATAAGTGACAAAAAAATTGCGTCATTCCCACTCCCTAATTCTTATATCCAAACCCCTCGATGTTTATACCCACTCATTCATCTACAGATGTAGAGACATAGCGAGTGTTCAGATACAATCGTCGGCTTCCTTGTCTAACTAGCGCTAAACAGATACAAGACTTTTCCAGGAAAAAAAGACACAACTGAGGACGTTTCTCAGAAAAATTTACCAACGCTCTAATCTTATTGGTGTAAACACACCGCTAGGTGGCGTGACAGTGTTTTGTTTATCTTAGACCGTGCATGTCGTTTATAGTGTTGATTGTGGAAACCTTGTTTGCATATGGGCGCTACTGGGAAGACAGAGCCAGGCCAGAATGAGCGTCAGGAATAGCCAAGGAGAGGTTATAATAAGCTCTGTTCAGTTGGTGAATACTGGTTGGCGTAGGCGATCATGCCTGTACACAACTTTCTTTCCACAGTGCATTGTATCAATTCTGTTGACTGTTTTCCGAGCCATGACACCAAGCTATCTAGCATCTTCTCTCTTTGTCGTCCGCGATCTCTCTTTCTTGTATTTTGCCAGTTGTAACCAAGTATTACAACCTTCCTCATGATGTGCCCGAAAAATGTTGATTGTTTCTTTCTGGTATTTTTTTTAACTCTCTTTTTGTGTTGGCCTCTTTGAGAACTTCCTCATTGGTCTTGTTAGCTGTCCAGGGAACTTTCAACATTCTTCTGAGAAATTCCATCTCTGTGGCCTCTAATCGTCTTTTCATTTGTTTGTCTACTGTCCATGATTCGCTTCCATAGGTCAGAATTGGTTCTATATAGCACATATGAACTCTCTTTCTCATTTTTATTGACATAGATTTGTTGCATATGATATTTGCCAATTTGGCCTGAGCTATTCTGCTTTTTATTTCTGTGGTGCATCTCCCATCTGATGTTATTATTGTGCCCAAGTATTTGAAACGTTGCACTTGTTTCAGATTTGTCTCGTTTATTTTTATGCTGCATGATGGTGGTGATTGTTTCTTCGATATAACCATTACTTCTGTTTTCTTACTATTCAGACTGAAACTTTCTTGTTGCTTTCTTCTACTATTATGTCTATCATTTCTTGTAGTTCGTTCTCTGTCTCTGCTATCAAGACTGTGTCATCCGCATATCGCAAATTATTTATGTTGTGACCATTGACTTCAATTCCTCTTTTGTCTACTATTAATCTCATAATATATTCGCTGTAAAGTTAAAACAAATCCGGTGACAGAACACAGCCTTGTCTGACTCCTTGTTTTATATATTGGAATTGTCCTGTTTGGTTGTTAATTCGTATAGCTGCTGTTTGTTGCCAGTACATGTTTTTTATTATTCGCAGATCCTTGCCATCAATGTTTAATTTCTCCAGCATATTGATTATTTCCACATGCTTTACTTTGTCAAATGCTTTCGTCTGTAAATAGAAGGTTGTGATTTGTCATGATTATTCCAGGCAATTTAAGAAGGTAGTTTGCCATTCCTTTCCTTCTTGGCAGTGACTGTACTAGTCGGAGATCGCAGCCATTGTCTCTATACATGAGATCCTCTGCCTGCCATCGCCGTGTGGGGACCATAACCGGCACTACTTGTCGGCTGCTCCCACAACACCATCCACCACCTGCTCCAATGGCTTCACATAACCCTGATGGGGTGGGGGCTAAACGGGAGCTCCACCTTGCCCAGGGGTGTCCCGAAGACTAGCGGAGGAAAGGAGACGTCTTACTCCTCCTTTGGTAGGGCAGAACTCTACCCCGCTAACCTAATCATGATAGTAGACAGTTTTAAAAGTGCGTCGTTCTGTATCCCAAAGACACAAAACAGGAAATATTAAAGTTCTTTCCAGCTAATCTTCTAAACAAAGAAACGAAATGATTTATGTACGATATGTGGTCTTGAATATCACAAGTTAACGTCTTAGTAATATTTCGGAATTTTGCCTTTTTAATATCGAAAATATGTGGATGTTAATGAAAATCATTAAAATTCTAATTAAATTTACTTTTCTTCTCAATAGATAGTAGATGTCATATTAGCTGTAAAGCGGTGATACATTTCAAATGTCACTGACAATTCAATATATGCCATCATATCTCTTACTTTTTCTTCTTTTTTCTTTTCCTCTTCAATTTTTTCAGCTGTGTTTTTATCTTTATTAGTTTATGTAATATATTTATCATTTAACTTTATATTTTAAAAGATATATATATATATATATATATATATATATATATATATATATATATATATATATATATTTATTTATTTATTTATTTTAAAAATAAGAAAAACGAATTTATATTTCAGAGTCCTAATGGCTCTTGCTGCTCAACGATACAAGTCAGAATTTTTAAGTTAATTAATTTCTGAGATCTCTACACTTGAGTTGATGTATTCGGCGTTGGCTGGATGGTCTAGAAGTAAGACATCGGCCTCTAGACAGGAATGTTCTGGGTTCGAATCCCGCATCTCTCTCTCTCTCTCTCTCTCTCTCTCTCTCTCTCTCTCTCTCTTAGCCCCCGTCTCGCCAAGTAGCGTATAGGGAATATGGTGTTAATGACCATAAATTTTATAGACCTTCAGCACATGATTTTTAGGATAATGTGGTCGGTATTATGCCCGTGCCCGTTTACTTTCCAGAAAAAAAACCCGGTGCCCATTTAAGGCTGGGTGAACCCGGAAGCCGTCGGTTGGGATCGATCACTACCCCTTTCCTTTGTTGTCCAGTTCACTAACCACTGAGCTATCGCGGCTCCCGAATCCCGCATGAGCCAGTGAAAATGTTTATTTTAATCCGTGGATTTTTCTTGACCTTACCCCCTTCTGGTCACTGGGTAGTGAAATCCACTTTCTAGTCCTCCACATAACGGCGAAAACAGAAATCCCCGTGTGTACTCTGCGCATGTTGATTCTTTCAGTGCGGACGGTTGTTATCAACTTAGTGGTAGAAATTTCAGAGAAACAAAATTTTTCAAGTTTTTAAATATACATCTACGTGTTTATATTTATCTAACAACTGACATATTATATATAAATTTTTAGATAATTGAACAAGGAATTAGATTTCAATAATACCAGGACGATACAAGACATGCAAAAAGAATATGGTTTGATAGCAGTCTACACTAATCAAATTGAGTGTGACGCACTGTGCGGCTAAACGTACATGACCAAAATCGACATGACGAATGGTGTGTCGAAATGTGCGGATAGCGATCAGTGGTAGTTACAGTTAAAAAGAGTAGACATGGCCGTGCCCAGGCAAAAATTCATTAAAT
Source organism: Megaustenia siamemsis (assembly GCA_032433765.1). Classification (NCBI taxonomy): domain Eukaryota; kingdom Metazoa; phylum Mollusca; class Gastropoda; order Stylommatophora; family Ariophantidae; genus Megaustenia; species Megaustenia siamemsis. The sequence continues at coordinate 13,127,967 of JAVIAB010000091.1, read as the reverse complement.
ATTTCGATCTACCAGTTGTTTTTTTTTTAAGTCGTTGCCAGTGCTCCTGAAATCGTGTATCTGAGCTGGATCCATCTTCAGTGCTTTCGCACTTGTGTGACGGCGGTGGGATACGCTGAAGGAGATGCTGGGGAATGGATCTGAGCACTGTAATGTTGAGCACTGCCGATGATATAAGTATTGCATAGTTGTGTAATGTCGATGATATAAGTACTGCATAGTTGTGTAACGTCAATGATGTAAGTACTGCATAGTTGTGTAACGTCAATGATGTAAGTACTGCATAGTTGTGTAATGTCGATGATATAAGTATTGCATAGTTGTGTAATGTCGATGATATAAGTATTGCATAGTTGTGTAATGTCGATGATATAAGTACTGCATAGTTGTGTAATGTCGATGATATAAGTACTGCATAGTTGTGTAATGTCGATGATACAAGTACTGCATAGTTGTGTAATGTCGATGATATAAGTATTGCATAGTTGTGTAATGTCGATGATATAAGTACTGCATAGTTGTGTAATGTCGATGATATAAGTATTGCATAGTTGTGTAATGTCGATGATATAAGTACCGCATAGTTGTGTAATGTCGATGATATAAGTACTGCATAGTTGTGTAATGTCGATGATACAAGTACTGCATAGTTGTGTAATGTCGATGATACAAGTACTGCATAGTTGTGTAATGTCGATGATATAAGTACTACATAGTTGTGTAATGTCGATGATATGAGAACTACATAGTTGTGTAACGTCGATGATATGAGAACTACATAGTTGTGTAATGTCGATGATGTGAATATTATATAGTTGTGTAATGTCGATGATCTTTCGACTAAACTAAAAGATATTTCAATGATATACTCTTCTTATCATTTTCATTTTTTTTCTTTGTCATCTTTATCTTGTCGAATCACGTGATAATCTCCTGTTTTCCATACTGCCCAGTGCACATATCTTTCCAACGTATTTCTTCAGGTTTACATACTTAAATAATTTTTGTGTTGTTGATCTTACTGAACACACATATCCCTACAACACAGCTGTTGTTTACACGTTTATCCGTACAACACAACTGTTTGTAAACACATTTATACATACAACACAGGTGTTTGTAAACACGCTTATCCCTACAACACAGCTGTTGTTTGTAAACACACGTATCCCTACAACACAGCTGTTGTTTGTTAAAACACTTATCCCTACAACACAGTTGTTGTTTGTAAACACACATTTCTCTACAAAACAGCAGTTTATAAACACATATATCCCAACAAATAAGCTAGTGCTCGTAAACACACTTTTACCTATAACACAGTTGTTTGTAAAGACACTTACCTCTACATCACAGCTGTTTTTAAACACACTTATACCTACAACACATCTGTTTGTAAACATTTATCCCCACAGCACAGCTGTTTTAAACACACGCTTATCCCTACAAGACAGCTAATGTTTTTAAACACCCTTATCACTAAAACACATCTGTTTTTAACTATTTATCCCCACAACACAGCTGTTTGTAAGCACACTTATCCCTACAAGACAGATGTTTGTAAACACACTTATCCCTACAAGACAGATACTGTTTGTAAACACACTTATCCCTACAAGACAGATGTTTGTAAACACACTTATCCCTACAAGACAGATACTGTTTGTAAACACACTTATCTCTACAAGACAGTTACTGTTTGTAAACACACTTATCCCTACAACACATCTGTTTGTAAACATTTATCCCCACAACACAACTGTTTGTAAGCACACTTATCCCTTCAAGACATATGTTTGTAAACACATTTATCCTTACAATACAGCTGCTGTTTGTAAACACACTTATCCCTACAAGACAGATGTTTGTAAATACACTTATGCCTACAAGACAGCTACTGTTTGTAAACACACTTATCCCTACAAGACAGCTACTGTTTGTAATCACACTTATCCCAACAAGACAGCTACTATTTATAAACACACTTATCCCTACAACACATCTGTTTGTAAACATTTATCCCCACAACACAGCTGTTTGTAAGCACACTTATCCCTACAAGACAGTCACTGTTTGTAAACACACTTATCCCTATAAGACAGCTGGTGTTTGTAAACCCATTTATCCCTACAAGACAGATGTTTGTAAATACACTTATCCCTACAAGACAGCTACTGTTTGTAAACACACTTATCCCTACAAGACAGCTACTGTTTGTAAACACACATATCCCTACAAGACAGCTACTGTTTGTAAACACACTTATCCCTACAGCACATCTGTTTGTAAACATTTATCCCCACAACACAGCTGTTTGTAAGCACACTATCCCTACAAGACAGTCACTGTTTGTAAACACACTTATCCCTACAAGACAGCTGCTGTTTGTAAACACACTTATCCATACAAGACAGCTATTTGTAAACACACTTATCACTACAAGACAGCTACTGTTTGTAAACACACTCATCCCTTCAAGACAGCTACTGTTTGTAAACACACTTATCCCTACAAGACAGCTACTGTTTGTAAACACAATCACTAAACACAAGGAAAAAGTCCCACAAGAGAAACTACTCTGATCTACTCGTCCTTATATCAATTACCTCCCTTTCCTTCGTTGTCTCCCTTCATGAATTTTTTATCGTGTACTCCCCCAGACTCTATCCTTATAGACATTATCTAATTTACCACTTTCTGGTTAAGTCTACATCAGAGGTTCTTAAACTATCCTTTACTGCGGACCCTCATTAAATATATTATGTAGTCGCGGACCCCCATTAAATACGTTTTGTAGTCGTGGACCCCCGTTAGATACGTTTTGTAGTCGCGGACCCCAATTAAATACGTTTTGTAGTCGCGGATCCCCGTTAGATACGTTTTGTAGTCGCGGATCCCCGTTAGATACGTTTTGTAGTCGTGGACCCCCGTTAGATACGTTTTGTAGTCGTGGACCCCCGTTAGATACGTATTTTAGTCGTGGACCCCCATTAAATACGTTTTGTAGTCGTGGACCCCAGTTAGATACGTTTTGTAGTCGCGGACCCCCATTAAATACGTTTCGTAGTCGTGGACTCCCGTTAGATACGTATTTTAGTCGTGGACCCCCGTTAAATACGTTTTGTAGTCGTGGACCCCCGTTAGATACGTATTGTAGTCGTGGACCCCATTAAGTACGTTTTGTAGTCGTGGACCCCCATTAAATACCTTTTGTAGTCGCGGACTCCCATTAAATGCGTTTTGTAGTCGTGGACACCCAGGATTCAACTTCAACTCCAGATTTAAAACCCAAAAGTGCATCAACAATTTTCTTTTTCTTTTTATACATTCATTCATTCTCTCTTTCCGTTTAGCTCATCATCATCACCATCATTGAGTGCCGTCTACGCATCGAAGGTGGGCTACCATGGAGCGCCATTCCGCTCTGTCTCTTGCTTTGATGATGCAGGTTGTCATAGGCTGACTTGCCCATCTTTTGATGTTACTCGTCCATGTTAGTCTTTGGTCTGCCTCTTTTACCTTGTATTTTCCCTTCTAAGATTACTTTTAGTATGCTTTTGTGTCTTTTAACATGCCCAAAAATCTCGTTTGTCTGGTTTGAATTGTGTTTATTAGTTCTCTTTTCCGTTTATGTTGTGTTAAGACTCCATCATATTTTTCTTTTCTTTCCATCGAATTTATCCTATTCTTCTATAAATCCACACTTCAAAGGCTTTAATTTTCTGTTATTTTTTTCTTGTCTAATGTCCATGTTTCTGTCCCATACAGGAACGTTGAGAAGAAATACAATTTTGCTATTTTTAGTTCTAGCTCTGGTGTTATTTGTTTTGATGTTAGTATATTTTTTTCATGGCATTAAAATTACTTTTTTGCCATTCCTATTCTTTTGTTTATTTCAGTTTTATATTTTCCAACACTGGTTGTAGTACGTCCATGGTAGTTGTAGCTCTGAACTGTCTTCAGGTCTATTCCTTCAACTTTTATATCCGTTTCGCTATAAGGCATTATGCTATTTTCAAAGTCTTCGCGGGCTCCTGGACCACAGTTTCAGAAACGCTGGTTTATACAATTACTCAAAAAAAAAAAAAAATCAACAACAAAATCTGCGCACTAACTTCTATTAATCTTGCTTACGTCACAAAATAATAATTTGTATACGTTTGTGAAATATATAACAGAGCGATGTAGTTACGATATAAGTTAAAAGTAACTACAGAATACGGGAATTCCCATTAAAATTTTCTTTTGTTGTGTAAAGAGTTTTGCCTATAATCATCTTCGGATGTTAAAGTACATTGATGGAATTAAAGGCACACTGGGGATAAAGAGAATAGATTGGGATAAGGCGACTGTGTCTGAGGGAATAGATGGGTACTTATATGTTGTTTTAGTCAGAATTTGTTATTCTTTAGAGAAACGAAAGTACTGTTTTTAGTTAAAAATGGCATTGTAGTGAGGTGGTTTTGTGGACTGGTTGCTGAGGTTAGGTTGCGGTATATAATTGGACAGTTGGCTGATTTGTTGAGAGAGATTATTGGTAGCGCTGTGGTTAAGGGGTTGATTTGTTGAGAGAGATTAATGGTAACGCTGTGGTTGGTGGGTTGATTTGTTGAGAGAGATTAATGGTAGCGCTGTGGTTAGTGGGCTGATTTGTTGAGAGAGATTATTGGTAGCGCTGTGGTTAGTGGGCTGATTTGTTGAGAGAGATTTATAATAGCGCTGTGGTTAGTGGGTTGATTTGTTGAGAGAAATTTATAGTAGCGCTGTGGTTAGTCAACTTATCTTCTGTGAAGGATCAATAATAACGCTGTGTTTAGTGAATTGGTCAATTGAGAAAGAGGCGGGATATAGCAGTTATTTGTGAACTGGACGACTGAGATCGATCCTCAGAAGCGTTGTGGTTAGTGGGTTGCTTTGTTGAGAGAGATTAATGGTAGCTCTGTGGTTAGTGTACAGATCTACCGAGAAAGTGAGGCCATTATCATATCTCCTGTTCCTCCCTCCTCTAGTCTTACCCGTGTTTAGACACCAGGGATTTATTTTTAGGGGAAAATGAAAATCGGCCTAATGTAGTACTGACCATGTGTGCAACAAATTATAAAAGAGAAATATAAGAATTAAAATCTCATGTATCTATACCATTAAATACATATATCTTACCCAGAAGATGTATGCAGTTATTTTATCTGTTCTATGATATGTTAATGCTGAGTTTAGTTGCCCCATAAACAAAGTTGGACACAAGCGATCATCATTCAAGGCAGAGACAGTTCCTGGAAGACACTTAAAATATACGTATCTCTTTTTATTTAGTCTATGGTTTTGTCACGTGACAAGCAGAAAGATCAAGCCACCAATAAACGTACGAGAACACCAGACCCAACGCTAGACAACGAAAACAAGGAATTGGCGGGTTGCTTTGTTGAGAGAGATTAATGGTAGCGCTGTGGTTAGTAGGTTGCTTTGTTGAGAGAGATTAATGGTAGCTCTGTGGTTAGTGTACAGATCTACCGAGAAAGTGACGCCATTATCATATCTCCTGTTCCTCCCTCCTCTAGTCTTACCCGTGTTTAGACACCAGGGATTTATTTTTAGGGGAAAATGAAAATCGGCCTAATGTAGTACTGACCATGTGTGCAACAAATTATAAAAGAGAAATATAAGAATTAAAATCTCATGTATCTATACCATTAAATACATATATCTTACCCAGAAGATGTATGCAGTTATTTTATCTGTTCTATGATATGTTAATGCTGAGTTTAGTTGCCCCATAAACAAAGTTGGACACAAGCGATCATCATTCAAGGCAGAGACAGTTCCTGGAAGACACTTAAAATATACGTATCTCTTTTTTTAGTCTATGGTTTTGTCACGTGACAAGCAGAAAGATCAAGCCACCAATAAACGTACGAGAACACCAGACCCAACGCTAGACAACGAAAACAAGGAATTGGCGGAATATTATAAACACTAGGAAACATAACAGCAGCAGAAGTGAACAGAAGAGCAAAAGACCGGATTTTATATCTGCCCTCAACGCTGAAAGGCAAATGAGGAAGGAAAGAAGAATTTAGTTTATACTCTGTGTAGTCGTTTTCTTGTTTACTTGTTCCTATCTATATATGAAATCGTCACTAGTGCATTCGAATAGGTCGTACATGGAGAGACCTTGTCAACTAAATTTATCGATGCATTTTGGAAAATGCTGTGACAATTGGGGGTGTGGATATGGGGGATTTCCAGCTGCAATGAAACCAGTTCCTTGAAAAGAATAAAGGTCTGCCTGCCTGCTTCTATGGCTGTCCGCCTCTATATCTGCCCCTCCTCTCTGTCTGCCCGTCCGTCTGTCCCTCCTTCCGTCCGTCCGTCTCCCTATCTTTTCATCCATCCCTCCACCCAATCTTCCCTCCCTTCTGTCCGTCCGTCCATTCATCCGTCATCCCGTCCTTCTGTCTGTTTGTCTGTCTATCATCCGTTCATCCGTCATCCCGTCCTTCTGTCTGTTTGTCTGTCTATCGTCCGTTCATCCGTCATCCCGTCCTTCTGTCTGTTTGTCTGTCTATCATCCGTTCATCCGTCATCCCGTCCTTCTGTCTGTTTGTCTGTCTATCATCCGTTCATCCGTCATCCCGTCCTTCTGTCTGTTTGTCTGTCTATCGTCCGTTCACGACGAAGACGGCACATAAGGCAGACATTCTAGACGTCTTTTTTATTTTGAGTTGTCCTCCCTATGTAAAACTATACCCAAACCACAATTTCCTATTCTTGTATTCTTAATTTTATCATCAGCTTTACACAGCTTTGTATTTTTGGAGACTAACAGTAAAGTACGAGACTAGAATCGGCGTCATAGCATGCAAGTTTTCACCCAAATGTGCTCGGCTGCCTTTCTAGAAGTGTTCGGAGACTTCTGGACAGTGTCGCCTCAAGCATCGAAACCCACGATGCGAGGCGGCATTCCTCACCTTCCCAGAGTAGTACCCTGGTACCCATTTCTGCCTGCGGCTGGGTCGACCTTGCTGGTATTTCTTTTTTTCCAACCACGAGTACAACTCACACCGCTTCCAGCGAGAATCCAACACGGGTTGTCCGAACGTCGGTAGTCCAGTCGGGTGGCTTTCCCAACTAGGCTACCAAGGTTCAACGCCCCCCGCCCCCCACATTTGTAAGACTTTACTAGTTTACACAGCATTTCATTAGTCTGTAAAATAGTTATGATTAAACTGTATGTTTCTACGATCATTCACATAACCTGGAGGTAACATTGTCAAAACTACCTCAGTCCGCCCTATTTTCGAGATAAAACGTTATGCCATCGTAATTAGAGATTTAGCTTTTTCCCAAAATTGTGACGGCCAAACACGCAAAAATGCGTCCGAGATACGACCCTACCGCCATCAAACCGCCGGCGCTTCCATTACGACAGCACCCGTGCTTAAATTAAGTTGTCTCTGTCCTACAGCAATGTTGATTCTTTATCATAAAAATAAATGTTTAAATTAAATTCGTTCTGCAGATACAAGTATTGTAGACCCCACCAATTGCATATACACGCCGCTGTATCAATGGTTATTTCCCCCCAGAACACACGTTGAATCCACCACGACAAATATAACTGTCAGAATGATTGGATCTTTATTTAAAAGCCACACATAATCCATCACAAATATGTAAGCTTTGATATGATTGGCCTGCTTTTCAAACATCGATCACAGATATATAAGCTTCTATACGATTGGACAGGTTTTCAAATATCCATCACAAGAAATATAAGCTTCTATTTGATTGGACAGATTCTCAAATATCCTTTAGAGCTGTCACTACAAAATGGGGTATTGCGACTGACATGTTATGTATTCTGATGACAGCGGTTGGCATGTACAAGAATTGACAGCTTGATAAGGTTTAAGGAAGACAAACTATAAGAACAATGGTAATAGAAGAAAGACAAATATAACACGGAAAAACAAATGATACTTTTAGATGTCGTAGTTAATGACACTTTTATTTTCAAACAAAATTTTTTTATTTTCGGGGGCCTCGGTAGCCTAGTTGGGAAAACCACCCGACCGGGCTACTGACGTTCGGACAACCCGTGTTCGATTCCCGCTGGGAGCAGTGTGAGTTGTACTTGTGGTTGGAAAAAAAAAATACCCCCACGGTCGACCCAGCCGTTGGCAAAAATGGGTACCAGGGTATTACCCTGGGAAGGTGAGGAATGTTGCCTCGCATCTGAGTTTAGATGCTTGAAGCGACACTATCCAGAAATATCCGAACATTTCTGGACAGGCGGCCGAGCACATATGGGTGTATACTCGCGTGCTAAGACGACGGTTCAAGTCTCGTACTTTACCTTTACCTTTACTTTTATTTTCAATAGTTAATGACACTTTTATTTTCAATAGTTAATGACACTTTTATTTTCAATAGTTAATGACACTTTTATTTTCAATAGTTAATGACATTTTTATTTTCAATAGTTAATGACACTTTTATTTTCAATAGTTAATGACACTTTTGTTTTCAATAGTTAATGACACTTTTATTTTCAATAGTTAATGAAACTTTTAGTTCTAGCTAGTTAATTATACTTTTAGTTCCGAGTGGTTAGGGTTATATTTAGTTCTGGTTTGTTAATGACACTTTTAGTTGTGGCTAGATGATACTTTTAGTTCCTGCTTGTTAATAACACTTTAGTTCAGGCTAGTTAATGATACTTTTAGTTCTGGCTTGTTAACGATACTTTTAGTTCTGGCTTGTTAATTATACTTTTAGTTCTGGTTTGTTAATGACACTTTTAGTTGTGGCTAGATGATACTTTTAGTTCCTTCTTGTTAATAACACTTTAGTTCAGGCTAGTTAATGATACTTTTAGTTCTGGCTTGTTAATGATACTTTTAGTTCTGGCTTGTTAATGATACATTTCTTTCTGGCTTGTTAATGATGCTTTTCGTTCTGGCTTGTTAATGATGCTTTTCGTTCTGGCTTGTTAACGACACTTTTAGTTCTGGCTGGTTAATGATTCTTTTAGTTCAGGCTAGTTAATGACACTTTTAGTTCTGGCTAGTTAATGACACTTTTAGTTCTGCATATTTAATTATACTTTTAGTTCTGGCCAGTTAATGATACTTTTAGTTCAGGCTAGTTAATGATACTTTTAGTTCAGGCTAGTTAATGATACTTTTAGTTCAGGCTAGTTAATGATACTTTTAGTTCAGGCTAGTTAATGATACTTTTAGTTCAGGCTAGTTAATGATACTTTTAGTTCTGGCTAGTTATAATAGTTTTATTTCCGGCTAGTTAATGATACTTTTAGTTCAGACTAATTAATGATACTTTTAGTTCTGGCTAGTTAATGATACTTTTAGTTATGGATTGTTAATGATACTTTTAGTTCAGGCTAGTTAATGATACATTTAGTTCAGGCTAGTTAATGATACTTTTAGTTCTGGCTTGCTAATGATACTTTTAGTTCTGGCTTGTTAATGATACTTTTAGTTCTGGCTTGTTAATGATACTTTTATTTCTGGCTAGTTAATGATACTTTTAGTGCTGGCTTCTCAATGACACTTTTAGTTCTGGCGTGTTAATGATTCTTTTTGTTCTGGCTAGTTAAGAATACTTTTAGTTCTGCCTTGTTAATGATATTTTTATTTCCGGCTAGTTAATGATACTTTTATTTCCGGCTAGTTAATGATACTTTTATTTCCGGCTAGTTAATGATACTTTTATTTCCGGCTAGTTAATGATACTTTTATTTCCGGCTAGTTAATGATACTTTTATTTCCGGCTAGTTAATGATACTTTTATTTCCGGCTAGTTAATGATACTTTTATTTCCGGCTAGTTAATGATACTTTTATTTCCGGCTAGTTAATGATATCACAACTTCTTGCTAAGTTTCATGTTTTTGAAAATACCTTTTTAAAGATATTGGTTATTTACAGTCTGTTATGTTGTCCTCATACGAAGACCTTTTGAGGCTAAAACTGTGTCTGTCTAGTACTAGTGTATATGTTATCTACAAAACTTATATAGCCAATGTTAAAAATTATTGTTTGTGCTATATTCCCTATACAGCTTCCTAGATAGTTAGCTATGGTACCTACCTACCTAGCTGTATACCTACCTATCTACCTACATAGTTATCTACTTACCTATCTACCTACATAGCTATATACTTATCTATCTACCTACATAGCTATCTACTTACCTATCTACCTACATAGCTATCTACTTACCTATCTACCTACATAGCTATCTACTTACCTATCTACCTACATAGCTATCTACTTACCTATCTACCTACATATCAATCTACTTATCTGTCTACCTACATAACTAACTACTTACCCATCTACTCTACATAGCTATCTACTTACTTTTCTACCTACTTACCTACATAACTATCTACCCGCCCGTGCGTCAATCTCTGTCCGCACTTCGACCTTTCGTCTATCGATTAATTAATTCATCGATCCATCTATCCATCTATCCACCATTCCTTCCATCCATCATTACATCCATCCATCCATCCATCATTACATCCATCCATCATTCTATCCATCAATCCATTCATCATTCCATCCATCCATCCATCCATCCATCCATCCATCCATCCATCCATCCATCCATCCATCCATCCATATATCCATTATTCCATCCATCATTTCATCCATCATCCATCTTTCCATCATTCCATCCATCCATCCATCATTCATCTTTCCATCATTCCCTTCATTCATTATTCCATCCATACATCATTCCATCCATCCATCAATCATTACATCCATCCATCATTCTATCCATCATTCTATCCATCAATCCATTCATCATTCCACCCATCCATCCATATATCCATCATTCCATTCATCATCCATCATTCCATCCATCATTTCATCCATCATTTCATCCATCATCCATCTTTCCATCATTCCATCCATCCATCCATCATTCATCTTTCCATCATTCCCTTCATTCATTATTCCATCCATACATCATTCCATCCATCATTCCCTTCATTCATTATTCCATCATCCATCCATCCATCATCCATCTTTCCATCATTCCCTTCATTCATTATTCCATCCATCCATCATTCCATCCATCTATATATCCATCATTCCATTCATCATCCATCATTCCATCCATCATCCATCATTTCATCCACCATCCATCTTTCCATCATTCCATCCATCATCCATCTTTCCATCATTCCCTTCATTCATTATTCCATCACCCATCCATCCATCATCCATCTTTCCATCACTCCATACATCCATCCATCATTCAATTCATCATCCATCTTTCCATCATTCCCTTCATTCATCATTCCATCCATCCATCATTCCATCTTTCCAACATGCCATCCATCCATCATTCCCTTCATTCAACATTCCATCATCCATCCATCATCCATCTTTCCATCATTCCATCCATCTTTCCATCATTCTATCCATCCATCTATCTTCCATCATTCCATGCATCATCCATCTTTCCATCCATCCATCCATCATCCATCATTCCATGCATCATCCATCTTTCCATCATTCCCTTCATTCATCATTCCATCCATCCATCATTCCCTTCATTCATCATTCCATCCATCCATCATTCCATCCATTAACTATCATTCCATTCATCATCAATCTTTCCATCATTCCCTTCATCATCAATCTTTCCATCATTCCCTTCATTCATCATTCTTATCCATCCATCATTACACCCATCACCCATCATTCCATTCATCATTCATATTTCTTTCATTCCCTTCATTCATCATTCCATCCATCCATCAATTTACCCATAGAATCAGTTTAATTACATTATGTAAATTCCAAAATCCGTTACTCTGCAGATCTGTCCCTGAAATATGTTCTGATTGTTTACCCCAGTCAACTTGATGCGCCCAAGAGGTTAACACCGTTAGTTATTTGATACATCTATTTATACCTATTGTCTGTGTCATTTCTAACATCCTATTTTTGTTTCTATTAAAATATTATAATTCGTCTTGCTTTACGCTTGCTATTCTATATATGTGTCTTGACTTACTCTAAGCCATTCTTTATCTATTTACTATCATTCCGAGAAGTACAAAACCTTCTAACTTTGGAATACTTCTGAATTAAACAATGTATTATTGACTGATCTATCTACCTCTAAGTATTACCGGCGTACTCAAGAGTAAGTTCTCTAGATCGATAAAGATCTTCTTCTCTTACTGAGGAAACATGATCGATCATATTCCCTTTTCATCACTAGTCCATCAGTTTCTCAATTACTTTATCCGCTGCTTCTATTTCTCCGCAGCTCCCAAATGAATTAAGAAAAAAATCTTGGAGATTTGTCATTGTCCAGAATCAACCTGCACATAATGATATCACCACCATCTAGTCTATCCACTATTTTCTTTTTGCAGTGAAGCGCAGAATGTCCGTAACAGTATCTCCACATCAACTCACTCACTGGAAGCTATTCAGGAATTATCGTAAAAAAGAACAGCGGAGGTATAAAACGAGCCAGACCACGGGCACACGCCGGGGAATCGTCATTGAGGATATCATTCATAATAACTCTCAGCATGTCATGTTTGACATCTAGGCTCGACAATAATTATACTCGACCATCAATTATAATAGATTAATTAGACAAAATAATATATAAATAGTCAAAAATACATTTGAAATATGTTGAATAAAAATATACGTAAAGTATATTTAACCTGTTTTTTTTTTTAATATGCTATGATATATGTGTATCTTGAAAATTGTATCATATATTAATAATTATGTTGCAAGCAGATCAAAATAACCTCACTGAGTATCATATTTTTATTATACAGACGGGGAATTCACATTAGCGCCATTAACACAAACCAGAATGCTTTTAAGCAGCCTTGCATTGCAGGGATAATTTGAATTAATATCCCTGCTCTATAGTTGGAGAGATGATCTCTAGGGAATTCCCCACTGTCATGTCAGTTTCAGTGTCGTAATTGCGGGAATCCCCAAAGTGTTATACACTAAACAAATGCATACCTATTGGGATTTCCCGAATTCCGTTCTGGCCGAGTTAACCACAAACTATTGTTTAAACACGCATTAACTATTACAAAATATTTAGCCGATAAAAATAGTCGACAAGAACATGCAATAGTTGAGATTAAACTACAGTTCGATTTGTTTTATTTCCCAATAGAGTTGGTCACCTTTCCTTTTTAATTTGTATAAACACATCATCATCATCGAGTACCATGCCTGCTGGCGTAGGTGATTATGTCACTCCACAACTTTCGATACAAATCAATTTTTCTACCAACTCTGTGCTATCAGTGCCAGAATTGGACGCTGGACTCTAGAACAATAAGAAAGATAACGACCACCGAAATGAAATGTGTCAGAAGAATGACAGGAAACAGCTTAAGGGACAGAGTAAGAAACACTGACCTGAGGAAGAAACTCGAAATCGAACCAGCCATCGAATACATAAAGAAACAGCAGATAAATTGGTTCGGCCATATAACAATACAAAAATAACTAACAATGACTCAAATAGCCATAAACAAACGCTATGAAAACGCCAGATTAAGAGGAAGACCGAGAAAGAGATGCATAAAGGGAATACTAGAGTCACTAGGAGGGATAACATCAGAAGAGGCCAACAGAAGAGCAAAGAATCGCAGATTGTTTCTCCTCTCGACGCCAACGGCAGCAGAGGAAGGATAGAAGTAGAAGAAAGAACAACTTTCGATCACGACAGTTATTTATCATTTCTGTTGTTGACCTTCTGCCAAAGGATTCTCTTAAGCTGTCTGGTATCTTTTCTCTTTGCTTCCCTCTATCTCTTCGTCTCTCAATTTTCCCAGTTGTTACAATATATTCCAGTTGTTCTCTTCTCATTACATGGCCTAAAAATGACTTTTTTTTGCTTATATTGGAAATTAGCTCTATTTTTGCTGTGGCCTCTTTCAGAACGTTGTCATTACTCTTCTTAGCTGTCCCTGTATTCTCAACATTCTTCTTTAAAACCACAAATTCTACAGCCTCCAGTGATTTTCTTGTCTGTTGTCCTATTGCCCATGATTCACATCCATATGTTAACACTGGCTCTACATAACATTTAAGAACTCTTTTTCTTGTTTCTATTATCGAAAATGGATTACACTGTAACTTAATTATTGTTTTTAATTTTGTGTGTGTGTAGAAAACTGCTTTTGCCTTAGCTATTCTATAATATCATCTGTATTTATGTAATGATATAATTATTATAACTCTTGTTTATCCTTATCTAATGAGTCTATGCCTGCCAAATTTGCTTCTCTTATAATTGTTCGTTTCATAGTCTCTCTATGTCTTCATCTTTTCTGTATCCTGATGTTTCATATCGTAGAGCCTGTTTTGAAATTCTCTTGTCTCTTCTCAATACATGTCAGACATATACCCGTTTTCTATTTATAACTGTAGATGAGATCATTGGTCGCATGGCTATTTCTCTTTTCTCTATATTAGTCTTGAATTCATTCCATTGGTGACAGTATTCTTCTTAAGCATTTTAATTTTCTCGCAGCCTGAATTGTTGTTTTCCATCTTTTTTTGTGTGCATAGGTAAGTATTGATAATACGTTCGAGTTGAATATTCTAAGTTTAGTTTTCTTCCTTGACAATTTTGATTTTCATATTTTGTTCTGGTTTTTTTTTAATTTGCTGCTACTTTTGCTATCCTGCTTCTGATCTCTTTCTTTCTTTCACCTTCTTGATGTATATTACTACCAATATATATATATATATATATATATATATATATATATATATATATATATATATGTATATATATGTATGTATATATATATGTATATATGTATGTGTATATATATGTGTATATATATGTGTGTATATATATATGTATATATATGTGTATACATATGTGTATATATATGTGTATATATATGTGTCTACTCTTTCAAATGCCTGATGTTTCAGATATATATTGCCCTATGGAGTATAGCTCAGTGGTTAGTGAACTGGACTACAAAGGACGAGAGGTAGGGTTCGATCACAACCGACAGCTTCCGGTTCACCCAGCCTTTAATGGGTACAGGATTTTTTTCTGGGAAAGTAAAGCGGCACGGGTGTAATACCGGCCACATTACCCCAAAAATCATGTGCCGAAGGTCTGTAAAATGAATGGTCACTAACACCATATTCCCTATACGCCACTTGGCGGGACGAGGGTACTTTACTATACCACTTTTTTTTTTACTAATTAAGCATTTCATCTTTCCTTTTCTAATGATGTCCCCGAAAAATGTTAATTGCCCTTTTCTGATGTTTTTCAAGAGCTATTTTTTCTTTTTTTGCGTTGGCCTCTTTGAGAATTTCCTCATTGGTCCTTTTAGCTGTCCAGGGAACTTTCAATATTCTTCTGCGAAATCCCATCTCTGTGACCTTTAATCGTCTTTACATTTGTTTAGCTACTGTCCATGATTCGCTTCATTAGGTTAGATAGAATTGGCTGTATATAACACAAATGAACTCTCTTTCTCACTTCTATTGGCATAGACTTGTTGTATAAGACGATTTTCATTTTCTGAAATGCTATTCTGACTTGTACTGTTCTGCTTATATTTCTGTGGTACATCTTCCATCTGATGTTATTATTGTGCCCACGTTTTTGACGCTTTTCTGCATTTGTTTCAGATTTGTCCTGTTTATTTTTATTTTCCATGGTAGTGATGATTATTCTTCAATATGAACCTTATTTTTGATTTCTCACTATTAAAACTGAGATCTTTCTTCTTTCTTTCTTTTGCTATTATCTCTATCATTTCTTGTAGTTCTTTCTTCGTATCTCCTATTAAGACTGTGTCATCTGCATATCGTAAATTGTTTGTGTTGTGACCGTTGACTCCAATTCCTTTTTATTTTATCTACCCTTGTTCTCATTATATTTTCACTGTAACGTGTGAACAAACCCGGCGACAGAACACCCCCTTGTCTGAGGTATTACTCAAGTAATTTATAAATAGAGTTCTTCAGTGTTATCTGGAACCAATCTTGCCATATAGATCAGAATCATCGACTGTAAGAAAATAGACAATATAGTCGTTGTAAGCCATATAAATGTCGTTTAATGATTTTACAGAAAAATGTTGAGAATGCCATGGACAACAAAAGAGATTATATATGATGTTCTAAAAGGGACTAAAATTGGTGATCAAAGTCGGACCATCAAAAAGAAACAGTATTTGTTAGCTGGGACATAATAAGGGAGTAATAGGAATCTATTGTGACAACAGGAAAAATTTAGGGGAACAAGAGGAAGAGGAATATAGGTAAAAGATAAAGGAGAGTTTAAGGAGATGGTTTGGTAGAGAGTTGTTACGTGATGATATAGTTGTAGAAGGAGAGAGGTGTGGGGAGAGGTGTGGGGAGAGGTGTGGGGAGAGAGGTGTGGGGAGAGGGGTGGAGAGAGACGGCGCGGGGAGAGACGGCGCGGGGAGAGATGTCGTTTAATGATTTTACAGAAAAATGTTGAGAATGCCATGGACAACTAAAGAGATTATATATGATGTTCTAAAAGGGACTAAAATTGGTGATCAAAGTCGGACCATCAAAAAGAAACAGTATTTGTTAGCTGGGACATAATAAGGGAGTAATAGGAATCTATTGTGACAACAGGAAAAATTTAGGGGAACAAGAGGAAGAGGAATATAGGTAAAAGATAAAGGAGAGTTTAAGGAGATGGTTTGGTAGAGAGTTGTTACGTGATGATATAGTTGTAGAAGGAGAGAGGTGTGGGGAGAGAGGGGGGAGAGACGGCGCGGGGAGAGACGGCGCGGGGAGAGACGGCGCGGGGAGAGACGGCGCGCGGAGAGGGCGCGCGGGGAGAGACGGCGCGCGGAGAGGGGGCGGGGGAGAGGGGGCGCGGTGAGAGGGGTAGAGCGTAGTGTGGAGAGACGTGTGGAGAGACACGATCTCCATCGTCAGTCGGGAACGGTACTTGATAATTATTGACGATGGTGGTGATGACGATGGTGGTAACGGTGACGATTGTTATAGTGCTCATGATGATGATGTTGATGATAGTGGTAATGTCATTTATGATGACAATGATGATACTGATGATAACTTGTCGCACAGTTTTTCTACATTTTCTGAACCTACAATTTTTTTTACTACATCTGATAATCCACATATTTTTTGTATAGAAATCCTAAATTTGATGTCATAATTTCCTCAATAAATACTTGATTTGCTTCCTCGCAATAGATTAATCAATATTTGCATCTGTAACAAAAAAAAAATGGCAATAAAAAAGGAAATATTTTTTTTTTAATGTTGCTGTTGATGATTTTAATTGAAATCAGCGGATTGTATTATCTTTGGACACATTTATTTATATCTAATGTTGAATAATCGATTGTTTTTGTGAGTTTTCTTTTATTTATTTGTTCAAGTCTTTTCTTCTGAATATGTTTATTGTAAAGTGTTTATATGATCTGATGTGGATGAAAGATTTGGATAAAAGATTTGGATAAAAGATGTGGAAAAAGATGTGAATAAATGATGTGGATAAAAGATGTGAATAACGGATGTGGATAACGGATGTGGATAACAGATGTTGATAAAATATGTAGATAAAATATGTGGATAACATATATGAATAAAAGATGTGGATAAAGATGTGGATTAAAGATGTTGATAAAGATGTTGATAAATATGTTGATAAAGATGTTGATAAAGATGTTGATAAAGATGTTGATAAAAAGATGTGGATAAAGATGTGGATAAAAGATGTGGATAAAAGATGTGGATAAAGATGTGGATAAAAGATGTGGATAAAGATGTGGATAAAGATGTTGATAATGATGTGGATAAATGATGTGGATAAAAGATGTGGATAAAAGATGTTGATAAAGATGTGGAATAAAGATGTTGATAAAGATGTTGATAAAGATGTTGATAAAGATGTTGATAAAGATGTTGATAAAGATGTGGATAAAAGATGTGGATAAAAGATGTGGATAAAGATGTTGATAAAGATGTTGATAAAGATGTGAATAAATGATGTGGATAAATGATGTGGAAAAATGATGTGGATGTGGATAAGATGTGGATAAAAGATGTGGATAAAAGATGTGGATAAAAGATGTGGATAAAGATGTTGATAAAGATGTTGATACAGATGTGAATAAATGATGTGGATAAAAGATGTGGATAAAAGATGTGGATAAAAGATGTGGATAAAGATGTTGATAAAGATGTGGATAAAGATGTTGAAATAAGATGTTGATAAAGATGTTGATAAAGATGTTGATAAAGATGTTGATAAAAGATGTGGATAAAAGATGTGGATTAAAGATGTGGATAAAAGATGTGGATAAAAGATGTGGATAAAAGATGTGGATAAAAGATGTGGATAAAAGATGTGGATAAAAGATGTGGATAAAAGATGTGGATAAAAGCATTTTATGCTTTAGTATAGGAGTTTTGTATAGGAAACGTTCTGAACAAGGCCATAGCTAAAGGAGAGCTAATTTGCCAAATTTGAAGAAAAAAAAACAATGTGGATTTTTTGGCCATGTAATGAGAAGGGAACAGTTGGAATATTTTGTAACAACTGGGAAAATTGAGGGACGAAGAGATGGAGAAAAGCAAAGAGAAAAATTACAAAACATCTTAAGAGAATGGCTTGACAGAAGATCAATAAACATCATCATACTATGCCATTCCGGTTGGCGTAGGCGATCATGTCCCTCTACAATCTTCTATCTACAGTGCATCGTATCAGTTCTGTTGTTGACTTTTTTCCATGCCATGACACCAAGCTATCTAGTATTTTCTCTCTTGTTTTCGTCCGCGATCTCTCTTTCCTTTTATTTTGCCAGTTGCAACCAAGTATTCCAATTTCCTCTTCTCATGATGTGCCAGAAAAAAAAAATGTTGATTTTGTTGTTTTTTTAAAATGTTTTTTATGAGCTGCCTTTTTGTGTTGGCCTCTTTGAAAAATTCCTCATTGGTCTTTTCGGTCCGGTGAACTTTCAACATTCTTCTGAGAAATCCTATCTCTGTGGCCTGTAATCGTCTTTTCATTTGTTTGTCTACTGTCCATGATTTGCTTACATAGGTCAGAATTGGCTGAACATAGCACCGATGAACTCTCTTTCTCACTTCTATTGACATAGATTTGTTGCATAAGATATTTTTCATTCTCTGAAATGCTATTTTGGCCTGAGCTATTCTGCTTTTTATTTCAGTGGAGCATCTCCCATCTGTTGTTATTACTGTGCCCAGGTATTTGACGATTTGCACTTGTTTCAGATTTGTCCTGTTTATTTTTATGCTGCATGATGGTGATGATTCGGTCAACAACATATACGATAAATAACTGGTCGAAATCAAAAGTTGTGGACAGACATGATCACCTAGACCACCAGGCATTGTACCTCATGATGATGATAAAGATGATGGGAGGAAATCGGACTATCGACAGACATCTACCGTGTAACGAAGAACGCCTGTATTGAATCGCATTGCTGGAAGACCTTATAGTCTGTTGTTTGATGTGTGATGGTCTGATGACCAACTTTGTTACATATGTTCGGATAATATCTACATCAAGCTCTGGCAGTTGGTGCTAGTAAACCTGGGAGGGCCGACCATCAAAGGGCAGAATCCCCCTACAGAAAAGACAATCTGCTGCCTTGCAGGAAGATTGGAGACAATTAAAGGCTAAGGAAAGCAAACCTAAATCAAATGCTGGCAGAAATCGGATGCACTGGGCCACTGGCGCAGAATACAGTGCAACGTACTAACAGGTTAGAACTATCTGGTCAGTTATGATGAAGCCAAATCCATCATCAAAGGTCAGTTCCATGAAAAATGGAAACGAGAAGAGCCAAAGCATAACGAGAGTGACGGATACCATCAACTATAAAGGAGGGATCAAGTCATCATACTTCGCCTACGCACTGGCCACAATAGAATGAGAAATCACATGTTCACTAAATTCCAAATAGGTACAACCAGTCTATGCCACTGTACACTGGGCAATATGATTACAAAACATGTTCTACAGGATTGCCCCCAGTACACAGACCTGAGAAGAGCAATGTGGTCCACGCCCACCTTCCTGGAAGAGAAACTATATGGGGCAATCGAATCGGTTAAACAGACAGCTGACTTCATAAGAGAGTCTGGAATCTTACTGTGATTGAGTCTTTGTTCGCAGAGAGAGAGAGAGAGAGAGAGAGAGAGAGAGAGAAAGAGAATCTTTGTAACTATCTTCTTTACAACAACATATTACCATTGGTGGTGTATGCCGGGGGAGGGGGGGGGCGCTCACGACAGGACCAGAGGGATAAAGGCCGCTTGGTCAAAACAGTCGCCACGACGTGTGAAACTCGGGATTTTGATTTCACCCCCGATAGAAAAAAATCCTCTCAATCTACCTCGGGTTTCGACCACTGTATGTTGGCTTTTCAGACAGCGAAACAATGGATTTCGCTGCACGGCCAGCGCTCCTCTCTCTCTAATGTTGGATGAAACAAACTTTGCGATATTACATTAACTTTGATATAAAAAGGATCCTTATATCACATCTGAAGAGGCCGACAATAATTTATTGAAAAATGTATTTTTTTAAACACTATTATACGAATATTTTTAAAAGAATTGAAAACTGCTGGAACAAAAATTCAGATAAGATGAGTATCTTGGTCTACGCCCTATGGACCGGCTACGGCTCGAAAGGTCAATAGATAGATAGATTATACGAACATTAATGAATATGTAATTATATACGACTGTGAAACACGAACAATGATTGTTGACAATTCAAAATAGACGTATTGACTTTTTTGCATTAATTATAAATAATGATATCAACAAACCAGGAAGTGCTCAGAAAAATTCGGCGATCTACAGGACAGATACAAGTACCGACCTGTTAACGGTAAAAGCTCGAATGTGAAAACAGTTCGGATATTTTATATGATCTGTAGGTGTCGCTATATATATATATATATATATATATATATATATATATATCATAATATGTCCATTATCAGGAAGAAACAATCATAATTGTTTGGCAGGTAATGAGAAGAGAACAACAGGAATATATTGTGACAACTGGGGAAATTGAGGGACGAAGAGATAGAGGCAAGCAAAGAGAAAAGATACCAGACAGCTTAAGTTAGACAGCTTGGTTGAAGGCAACAGAACACCACCGTCGTAATTTCTGTGTATAATCGTAGGTCGCCACAATAATAGAAATGGCTTGGCAGAAGGTCAACAATAGAAATGATAAATGACTGTCGTGGTCGAAAGTTGTGGAGAGACACAATCACCTACGCCTGCAGGCCTGGTACTTGATGATGTTGAGGTGTCGCTAAGATTAGTCTACAGGGGACAGTCCAGGAGAAATAAGATAAGGCACATACAGGGATGATTAACAATAACTCGATAATAATCTGTCTTTCTGTCCATCCGTCCGTCTGTCTATCTCGATTCGAGTCGAAGACGTACAAAGAGCAGAAATTCTAGACTCTCCACGCTCGACTTTCTTTGCTATTAAACGTCCGACTTTCTTAATTATTAAAAGTCCAAATCTCTTTGCTATTAAACGTCAGACTTTCTTTGTTATTAAACGTCCAACTCTCTTTTCTATTAAACGTCAGACTTTCTTTGTTATTAAACGTCCAACTCTCTTTGCTATTAAACGTCAGAATTTCTTTGTTATTAAACGTCCAACTCTCTTTGCTATTAAACGTCCGACTTTCTTTACTATTAAACGTCCAACTCTCTTTGTTATTAAACGTCTAACTCTCTTTGCTGTTAAACGTCCAACTCTTTTTGTTATTAAACGTCCAACTCTTTTTGTTATTAAACGTCCAACTCTCTTTGCTATTAAACGTCCAACTCTCTTTGCTATTAAACGTCCAACTTTCTTTGATATTAAACGTCCAACTCTCTTTGCTATTAAACGTCAAACTTTCTTTGCTATTAAACGTCCGACTCTAGATAGTTATTACCTTGTTACTTGCTACACTTCCCTATTCTGGGTGAGCCTATCCACCTTGATAAGGGAACCCATGCCCGCTGTTGTTGCCTCCCTTTTCTTAGTGTTTCTTTTAGTCGACATAGTCTTCCCTTGCCATCAAACCTCTGGCAACAACTCTTAGTCGTGAATGCTGGAAGGGGTAAGGCTCCAACGACCGCCAAAACTGCACGGCTCGTGATAATGTTGATGAAAATGCCTTTCTGTTTTTTTTTTTTAAATTGATCTCTGTATTTTTGCAGTTTCATAAAAAAAAAACACAGACTAGAATTGAAACAGACTATTCTCTCCGGGCAAGCAAGAAGGGATCGAAGAGGGAAAGTAGCCCGATGCTTAAAAATGCTGTGCGGATGTCGCCCGTGCGCAGGCGGGGCCCGAAAGGGAGTAAAGAATAGCGGCGCTGTACCCTACCAGGCATGTTCGTAAGAGGCGATAAAGGAGGGTTGGGCATGGGACTGGCTATCCCATACTGTAAAAAAATAAGCCGAAAAAACTTCACAAACATGGAAAAGTAAACATTTTCAACTCATAATGTTAGGTCGGTCCTATTATATGGCTGTGAAACATGAACAACAAAATTGACAATCACGAAGATACAGATTTTCATTAATGGATGCTGACGCAGAATAAAAGGGTGGAAATGGCAGGACAAAATCACTAACATAGAATTATGGAAGTGTGCCAGTCAAATACCAGTGGATAAAGAGATACAGCGAAGACGATGGCACTGGATAGGACACACACTACGGAAGCCAACTGAGAGTATTACACAACAGGCCCTTTTTTGGAATCCCCAGGGGAAAGACAAAGAGGAAGACCAAGGAATTCTTGGAGAAGACAGATAGAATCAGAGATGAAGATGATGGGGAAGACATGGAATGATCTTAAAAGAATGGCAAAAAACAGAACGACTTGGAAAGTGTTTGTTGAAGACCTATGCTCCACAGGGAGCTCAAAAAGGTAGAAGAAGGAAGTCGGATGTGTTTGGGCCGAAAGGCGCAATTAAACCGCAACGCAAGGCATGTACTCCCATTCAGCATCCTTTTTAAAAAAAAAATCGATGGCGAAGTGACTACCCGTTCTTTCTTGTAGTCGTCACGTGAATGTAAGAATGAAAGGAAGGAAGATAAGATGGAAGAAAGAAATGAGTGAAGAAAGCATTCATCATCAACGTCATCGTCATCAAGTACCGGGCCTGCTGGCGTAGGTGATCATGTCTCTCTACAACTTTCGATCTCGACAGTTATCATTTCTGTTGTTGACCTTCTGCCAAGCCATTCTCTTAAGCTGTTTTTGTTATTTTTTCTCTTTGCTTCCCTCTATCTCTTCGTCCCTCAATTTTCCCCGTTGTTACAATATATTCCAGTTGTTCTTTTTTCATTAAATGGCCAAAAAATGAAGATTGTTTCTTCTTAATATTGGAAACTAGCTCTCTTTTTGCTTTGACCTCTTTCAGAACAAAGGATCCATTACAAATAATATATTAATGAAACAATATAAGCTGAATAGAAGAATAGCTTTCTTTACTAAAACGAAACAATATGATGATTTGACATATTGTTAAATTACAATATCTCCAAAAATAAGGCTGTGTGTTATTGTTCATCAATAACGAGAGCAATAAAAACATAACACGTTCCATAGAGGAAGATAACAAATACGAGACGGCATTTCCAGTAAAGAAACAAGCAGTTGTCTCTGAGTGGAGAGATATATGGGAATTGATGAGCAAAGGTTTCGTTCAAATGTTGGGATTTACTTGATGGGAAATGCGCATTGGAAGCGGAGGAGGTAGTTTATATAATAATTGTCTGATTTGAGGGCGGAGAAGAGGAAGGGGCAGAATTGTAATTTCATAAAGGGGAAGGGCACTATTGTAATTTCATAAAGGGAAGGGCACTACTGTAATTTCATAAAGGGGAAGGGCACTATTTAAACTTAGGTTAAACTTAAACTTAAAGTTAAACTTAAACTTAAACATAAACTTAAAGTTAAACCTAAACTTAAACCTAAACCTAAACTTAAACATAAACCTAAACTTAAAGTTAAACCTAAACTTAAACTTAAAATTAAACCTAAACTTAATCTTAAAGTTAAACCTAAACTTAAACCTAAACTTAAACCTAAACTTAAACCTAAACTTAAACTTAAACTTAAAGTTAAACCTAAACCTAAACCTAAACCTAAACTTAAACTTAAACTTAAACTAACTCATATTTAAGTTTACAGATAACGCATAAAAATAGGATGTTCATAATGGTTACAAACGTAAAAAAAACTAAAATAAGATATCAAACATATAAGAAAATGATAACATGAAGGAAATAATTCACAGAAATAAGATAGTTTAAATTATAAGTAATGGAGGCAGGAAAGGAAGAAAATATGGAAGAAATTCGAAGAGAGAGTGAGACAGACAGACAGACAGACAGACAGACAGACAGAAAGATAGAAATATTAATTAAAGGCATTGAATGCAACAGGTAAAATTGTAACGGGAGAAACTGAAACTAAAAAAGGAAGAGAAAGAAAGAATTAGCGGAGAATTGGATATGAAAAATGACAAAGAGAAAAGATAGAAAACGGAGTCGGAAAAAAATTGAGGATGAATAAAGGAGATATTTTACGGAGAAAGAAAGATATGAGAGCACCCGAACTGGTTAAGATGTTACTCCACCTCCCAGTTGTGAACACGGAGACTAATCAATCTTGTTAATCGAGTAATGATCGAGGAGGGAAGGCAATCAGTTGCTGAAAAATGCGGGTCTGAAGTCGGATATGCTGGTCCGAAAGATACATAAAACATCATTTCTGTAAAATTAAAACACGTTTATTGTCGGCCGTGGAGTAAACATCGTGGAAACGCAGCAGAAGACGGCATAAAGAAAAGAAAGAATGTTGGGAATGTAGAAATGTAAGAATTGAGACTAGATAATCATCATCATCAAGTACTGGGCCTGCTGGCGTAGGTGATCATGTCTCTCTACAACTTTCGATCACGACAGTTATTTATCATTTCTGTTGTTGACCTGCCAAACCATTTCTATTATTGTGGCGACCTACGATTATACAAAGAAATCACGACGGTGGTTTTCTGTTGCCTTCCGTCGGTTTGTTTACGGTTGGCTCCGCTAGCCTTTGACTAAAAAGTCTCACCCATAAGGCAGTGGGGTTGTTTTACTTCGGGATACCCTCCCTTAGCCTTTTACTCTCCCGATCATACCTGAAAGGCAGCAGATAATGGAAGAATCTAAAGAGGAAGAAATAAGGTGGAAGAACAACGAGATGATACAACGCTAATAAAGAGGGAACGAAGAAGTATATATTTTATAGTCTAATTGAGATAGCTACATGACCCAGACGCCATATTGACAACATATTTGTGTTACGTCGATATCGTCATGGCATTTTGATCTCTGAGCTTTTAACCTGCGCAGTTCAGAAATGGGGAGGAATTTCGCAGGAATAACGGGAGAATGTCTAGAGATGAGAGGAATTACGTAGGAATAACTGGAGAATATTGAGAGATGGGAGGAATTACGTAGGAATAATGGGAGAATGTTGAGAGATGGGAGGAATTACGTAGGAATAATGGGAGAATGTTGAGAGATGGGAGGAATTACGTAGGAATAATGGGAGAATGTTGAGAGATGGGAGGAATTACGTAGGAATAATGGGAGAATGGTGAGAGATGGGAGGACTTACGTAGGAATAATGGGAGAATGATGAATAATGGGAGAATGTTGAGAGATGGGAGGAATTACGTAGGAATAATGGGAGAATGTTGAGAGATGGGAGGAATTACGTAGGAATAATGGGAGAATGATGAATAATGGGAGAATGTTGAGAGATGGAAGGAATTACGTAGGAATAATGGGAGAATGTTGAGAGATGGGAGGAATTAAGCAGGAATAAAAATAGAGAATGTTGAGAGATATATATTTCGAGTTCTATGTTTATTCTCTTTTCTTCCTTCTCTAAATCTTATTTTCTTTCCGTCTCTCACTTTTGCTGCTCTTATGTTCTTCGACTGTTTGTTTTCTTCCTTCCTTCCTTCGTTCTTTCCTTCCGGCCTTCCTTCCTTCCTTCCTTCCGTCTTTCCTTCCTTCCTCTCTCTCTCTCTCTCTGTGTTTCTTTCTTTCTTTCGCTCCTTCTTTCTTTCCTTTGCTCTTTCTTTATCTCTTTCTTTCTTTGTTCTTTTTGCAATTTCTTTTGGTTTTACTTTTGATCTTTATTTCTTTTTCTCTATCTTTCGCTTTTACTTTCTTTCTTTCTTTCTTTCTTTCTTTCTTTCCTTCTTTCTTTCTTTTTTTCGCTCTTTCTTTTCTTCGCTCTTTCTTTCCTTTGCTCTATCTTTCTTCACTCCCTCCTGTACCCGCTTTTGGCGGCTTCACTCATCGTCGATTGATGCTGTTGTAACGCTTCTTTGATATTGTCTGTCCATCTTAATTGGGTCTACCTCTTGCTCTTCTCCTTTCTCCTCTATTAATATATGCTTTGTATGGTAAGGAATCACACGGCAGTCTTTCTAGACAGACAAACCCGTTTATTTGTTGTTTCTGTATGTAGCTTATGGTTGGCTCATTGCCTGCTCTTCTCTTATAACATCATTTCTGATTCTGTCCTTTCTCGTCACTCCTAGCGCTTTCTCATACATCTCATCTCTGTGGTGACAAGATTTCAGACCTATTCAAGTAAATATAAACACACGCAGAGAAACACACATACACAGAGAAACACACACACACACACGCACGAATAAATATTATCTTCTTCATCGTGTACAATCGCATATAGAAGTGATATTTCGCTCTCCATGATGCGCAGCATTTGCATTAGTATCACATCCATCTTTAGTAACCAAGAGGCTAGTGTCTTTGAATAGAGAAACTATACTTTCCCTTCTTCCCGGTGCTAATCTTTAGCTTATGTTGGGGGTATATGTCCACAGGTAAATATTTTTTTAAAAGTAAAAAAAAAATATTATGGTTAAAACTTTACATAATTAACGGACGACGCAAATTTGAACGACGTTTTGGCTCAATATGTCTTCAGCAGGAACAAGAAAAAAAAAACGCAGATATGTATGTAAATATTGCGATCCCCAACGACGGCTTCCAATTCACCCAGCCTTTAATGGGTACCGGATTTTTTTTCTGGGAAAGTAAAGCGGCACGGGCGTAATACCGACCCCATTACCCCAAAAATCATGTGCCGAAGGTCTGTAAAATTTGTGGTCACTAACACCATATGCCCTATACGTTACTTGGCGTGACGGGGGTACTTTACTTTTTTTTTTTTTTTTTTTTTTTAACTACATAGCTAACAAATAATGAAGTCTCTCACTCTCTCTCACACACACTCTCTCTCACTCTCTCTCTCTCTCTCTCTCTGCGATCAGGACTCAATCAGAGTAGGATTCCAGACTCTCACATGAAGTCAGCTGTCAGGTTAAGTGTGTTGATCGCCCCCACAGACAGAACATCACAATTAGAGTCTGCCAGATCCACTCTGATTAAACACCCGTTAAAACGCTGCACTGTGTCCTGCGCCAGTGGCCAGTGCATCCGATTTCAGCCAGCATTATCTAAAACACAATAATTTCAAACTAGAATAAGAAATAAAAATGAAAATGTCTTCCCTGTGTATTGCGCTGTGACCAGAAGCAAAATGAACGAAAGCCAGGATACCCGGTGTTGTTGACCAACTAATGAAAAGGGGGGGGGGGGGGGGGGGGGGGGGGGGGGGTTGTAAAAAAACAAACATATAGCTTTAACAATACCACTTGTTTCTATTTTTTTCATTTCTTCTTTACATTCAGCTTTACTGTAGGTTCGCACTTTTTTGTATTTCTTTGCCTTGATCCCTTATACTCCCACTATTATTTCCTACTTCAATTAATTAGAATATATCGAGAGGGAAAAGAAATCACGAATAAACTGTTAAAACACATAAAGCCAGTTTTTGTGATGACATTCTGTAATAGCCTACTAGCACGGTCGCCATATTTCTGGACATTTCCGGTGATGTCGTCTGAAACTGTCGTCCACGTAGCCGACTTGGTTGGCACTGACGTTCGGCCTTTCTAAAATATACTGACAATGAAAAAAGGTTGCATGTCGCCCTGTTTTTGTTTTGTGTTTGAGACTAACGTATTCGCTTAAACCGTTTCGCTTCTTTGTTTGTTTTAAAAGTTTGTTTTACATGTTTGTTTCAAATGTGTGTTTTAAATGTTTGTTTTACATGTTTGTTTCAAATGTGTGTTTTAAATGTTTGTTTAAAATTTAAAATTTTTGTTTTAAATGTTTGTTTAAATTTGTTTTAAATTTTTGTTTTAAATGTGTTTTTAAATTTTTGTTTTAAAAAAGTTTGTTTTAAATGTGTGTTTTAAATGTGTGTTTTAAATGTTTGTTTTAAATGCTTGTTTTAAATGTTTGTTTTAAATGTGTGTTTAAATGTGTGTTTTAAATGTTTGTTTTAAATGCTTGTTTTAAATGTTTGTTTTAAATGTGTGTTTAAATGTGTGTTTTAAATGATTATTTTAAATGTGTGTTTTAAATGATTATTTTAAATGTGTGTTTTAAATGATTATTTTAAATGTGTGTTTTAAATGATTATTTTAAATGTGTGTTTTAAATGATTATTTTAAATGTGTGTTTTAAATGATTATTTTAAATGTGTGTTTTAAATGTGTGTTTTAAATGTTTGTTTTAAATATTTGTTTTAAATGTGTGTTTTAGAGGAAACTGGTATGAAGAAGTGATTGTGCATTCTCTATTCTGTTTAAGTAATTTGGAGAAATCGTTGCCTGTGCCGTCGATTAAGGTCACACGGTAGTAGATCTTGTCAAAAGCATTTGCCAATCCGCTCTGGCAGTTACTGTAAGATGCGTGGAGCGGAAATGGGAAATTCCCGTCATCGGTGAATCTGATCAGAACAGAACAGAACATTATGTGTCAGGAAATTATTTCTCCTTTTATCGTGTTCAAAAATAAATGAACGTCTCTTCTCAGTGAAGAGCAAACTTCACTACTTTGTATACGGAAATTAATTCCCCTTCTCTAAGGGGACTTAATCCGTGCCATGTTCTTAAAAAAAAAAAAAAAAAATGAAAAATATAAACTCTAATTCGTGGATGTGTTGGGTTTAATGAGGTCGATTCTGTCAACTAATCAATTAACAAGCACGAGAAAAATAGAAAATTATTGGATTTAGAGATTACACAAAAAATTAAACACATGGTAGAAATTGTGTTGTAAGAATTGCATGGGCAGCTATAGAGAAATGAACGGTGTATGTTGAGTATTGCTGTGAATGGGATTAATTAAGACATAGTGAGGCCTTGAATGGGAAATGAGGGTCCTTGTAAGATATTCGTGAGTACGATCAGAAGGAGAGTTTTCTTAAGTGTTGTCTGAAGGGCGGCCAATTATACGGGTCCGGGTATATTAGGGTTTGTATTAATAAGTTTCAAGGGCGTATCCGTGAAGGGGAATAGAGGGTGGGGTGAGGGTTAAAGTTTTTTTTTTTGTTTACATAAAATTTGCAAGGAAGGAAAAAGAATGAGTGCTTAGAAAATACAAGGAGGGAGAGAGAGAGAACGTGAGAGAGTAAGTGAGTGAGAGTGAGTGAGTGAGTGAGTGAGTGAGTGAGAGTGAGTGAGTGAGAGGGAGCGAGTGAGTGAGAGGGAGTGAGTGAGAGTGAGAGAGAGAGTGAGAGAGTGAGTGAGAGTAAGTGAGTGAGAGTGAGTGAGAGTAAGTGAGTGAGAGAGAGAGAGTGAGAGAGAGAGAGAGAGTAAGAGAGGGAGAATAGATATTCGCAAAAGAGTACAAAAGAATGTTGAGATTAACATGGAAAGCTAAGAAGAGTAATGAAAACGTTCTGAAAGAGGCCAAAAGCAAAAAAAGAGCTAATTTATATTAGGAAGAAACAATCATCATTTTTTGGCCATGTAATGAGAAGAGAACAGCTGGAATATATTGTAACAGCTGTGAAAATTGAGGGACGAGGAGATAGAGGGAAGTAAAGAGAAAAGATACCAGAGAATGGATTGGCAGAAGGTCAACAACACGATAAATAACTGTAAAGATCAAAAGTTGTGGAGAGACATGATCACCTACGCCAGCCGGCCCGGTACTTGATGATGATGGTGATGAAAGTTGTACTGATAATGAAATAGAGAGAAGAAACACTGAGATGGAGAAATAGACATAACAACTTTCACACAAAAACGACACTTTAAGACTAATGAAAGAATTAAATATAAGTCAATATACAATCTAGAAAGATGGAAATAAAAGCAATATATACTTTTGTACGTATGTATATGTATATATAAATAAGAGTATATTTATAAGTATTTGTGTAAATGTGTTTGTGTGTCAGTGTATGTAAAAACAACATATTTATATTAGAAAGAAACATAATAAATGTTGATATAGAAATAACAAGAGACCAGGGTATAGAGAAAAAAGAAAAGAGGCAGAATGAAAGGAGGGAAGAGAGATATTAATGCAAAAAAAAAAATATATGTAGATGAGATGGAAAGAGTGGATTACTAGAGTCGAGGAGAACTACAGTCGGGGAGAACTACAGTCGGGGAGAACTACACTGGGGGATTACTAGAGTCGGGGATTACTACAGTCGGGGAGAACTACAGTCGGGGATTACTACAGTCGGGGAGAACTACACAGGGGGATTACTACAGTCGGGGAGAACCACAGTCGGGGAGAACTACAGTCGGGGAGAACTACACTGGGGAATTACTACAGTCGGGGAGAACTACACTGGGGGATTACTACAGTCGGGGAGAACCACAGTCGGGGAGAACTACAGTCGGGGAGAACTACACTGGGGAATTACTACAGTCGGGGAGAACTACACTGGGGATTACTACAGTCGGGGAGAACTACACTGGGGGATTACTACAATCGGGGAGAACTACAGTCGGGGAGAACTACACTGGGGGATTACTACAGTCGGGGAGAACTACAGTCGGGGAGAACTACACTGGGGGATTACTACAGTCGGGGAGAACTACAGTCGGGGAGAAGTACACTGGGGATTACTACAGTCGGGGAGAACTACAGTCGGGGAGAACTACAGTCGGGGAGAACTACACTGGGGGATTAATACAGTTGGGGATTACTACAGTCGGGGAGAACTACACTGGGGGAGAACTACAGTCGGGGAGAACTACACTGGGGGATTACTACAGTCGGGGAGAACTAAACTGGGGGATTACTACAGTCGGGAAGAACTACAGTCGGGGAGAACTACATTCGGGGAGAACTACACTGGGGGATTACTACAGTCGGGGAGAACTACAGTCGGGGAGAACTACACTGGGGGATTACTACAGTCGGGGAGAACTACAGTCGGGGAGAACTACAGTTGGGGATTACTACAATCGGGGAGAACTACACTGGTGGATTACTACAGTCGGGGAAAACTACACTGGGGGATTACTACAGTCGGGGAGAACTACAGTCGGGGAGAACTACACTGGGGTATTACTAATGTCGGGGAGAACTACACTATGGGATTACTAATGTCGGGGAGAACTACACTGGGGGATTACTACAGTCGGGGAGAACTACAGTCGGGGAGAACTACACTGAGGGATTACTACAGTCGGGTATTACTACAGTCGGAGAGAACTACAGTCGGGGACAACTACAGTGGGGGATTACTACAGTCGGGGAGAACTACAGTCGGGGAGAACTACACTGGGGGATAACTACAGTCGGGGAGAACTACACTGGGGGATTACTACACTGGGGGATTACTACAGTCGGGGAGAACTACACTGGGGGATTACTACAATCGGGGAGAACTACAGTCGGGGAGAACTACATTCGGGGAGAACTACACTGGGGGATTACTACATTCGGGGAGAACTACAGTCGGGGAGAACTACACTGGGGTATTACTAATGTCGGGGAGAACTACACTATTGAATTACTAATGTCGGGGAGAACTACACTGGGAGATTACTACAGTCGAGGAGAACTACAGTCGGGGAGAACTACACTGGGGTATTACTAATGTCGGGGAGAACTACACTATGGGATTACTAATGTCGGGGAGAACTACACTGGGGGATTACTACAATCGGGGAGAACTACAGTCGGGGAGAACTACACTGAGGGATTACTACAGTCGGGTATTACTACAGTCGGAGAGAACTACAGTCGGGGAGAACTACAGTGGGGGATTACTACAGTCGGGGAGAACTACAGTCGGGAGAACTACACTGGGGGATAACTACAGTCGGGGAGAACTACACTGGGGGATTACTACACTGGGGGATTACTACAGTCGGGGAGAACTACACTGGGGGATTACTACAGTCGGGGAGAACTACAGTCGGGGAGAACTACACTGGGGGATTACTACAGTCGGGGAGAACTACAGTTGGGGATTACTACAATCGGGGAGAACTACACTGGTGGATTACTACAGTCGGGGAAAACTACACTGGGGGATTACTACAGTCGGGGAGAACTACAGTCGGGAGAACTACACTGGGGTATTACTAATGTCGGGGAGAACTACACTATGGGATTACTAATGTCGGGGAGAACTACACTGGGGGATTACTACAGTCGGGGAGAACTACAGTCGGGGAGAACTACACTGAGGGATTACTACAGTCGGGTATTACTACAGTCGGAGAGAACTACAGTCGGGGAGAACTACAGTGGGGGATTAATACAGTCGGGGAGAACTACAGTCGGGGAGAACTACACTGGGGGATAACTACAGTCGGGGAGAACTACACTGGGGGATTACTACACTGGGGGATTACTACAGTCGGGGAGAACTACACTGGGGGATTACTACAATCGGGGAGAACTACAGTCGGGGAGAACTACATTGGGGGATTACTACACTGGGGGATTACTACACTGGGGGATTACTACACTGGGGATTACTACACTGGGGGATTACTACAGTCGGGGAGAACTACACTGGTGGATTACTACAGTCGGGGAGAACTACAGTCGGGGAGAAATACAGTCGGGGAGAACTACAGTTGGGGATTACTGCAGTCGGGGAGAACTACACTGGGGATTACTACAGTCGGGGAGAACTACAGTCGGGGAGAACTAACTGGGGATTACTACAGTCGGGGAGAACTACAGTCGGGGAGAACTACAGTCGGGGATTACTACAGTCAGGGAGAACTACACTGGGGGATTACTACAGTCGGGGAAAACTACAGTGGGGTATTACTAAAATCGGCGAGAACTACAGTGAGGGCGTACTACTGTCGGGGAGAACTACAGTAAGGGATTACTACAATCGGAGAGAATTACAGTGAGAGATTACTTTAGTCGGAGCGAACTACAGTGAGAGATTAATATAGTCGGACATAGCTACAATGGGAGATTACAATATTCGGAGAGAACTACAGTGAAAAATTACTACAGCCGGAGAGAACTACAGTGGAGGATTACTACAGTCGGTGAGAACTACAATGGGGGATTGCTACAGTCGGGGAGAACCAAAGTTGGAGATTACTACAGACGGGGAGAACCACAGTGGGGGGGATTACTACAATCGGGGAGAACTACAGTAGGGGATTACTACAATCCAGGAGAACTACAGTGAGCGATTATTATAATCGGGGGAACTACAGTGAGGGATTTCTACAATCGGGGAGAACTACATTTGGGGATTTCTACAATCGGGGAGAACTACAGGTAGGGATTACTACAGTCGGGGAGAACAGTGGGGATTACTACAGTCGGGGAGAACAGTGGGGATTACTAGACTCGGTGAGAACTACATTGAGGGAGTACTACAGTCGGGAGAACAGTGGGGATTACTACAGTCGAGGAGAACTACTGTGAGGGAGTACTATTGTCGCGGAGAACTACTGTAAGGGAGTACTACAGTCGAGGAGAACTACTGTAAGGGTGTACTACAGTCGAGGAGAACTACTGTGAGGGAGTACTATTGTCGCGGAGAACTACTGTAAGGGAGTACTACAGTCGAGGAGAACTACTGTAAGGGTGTACTACAGTCGGGGAGAACAGTAGGTATTGCTACAGTCAGGGAGAACTACTGTGCGGGAGTATTGCAGTCGGGGAGAACAGTGGGGATTACTATAGTCGGGGAGAACTACAGTGGGTGAATGCTGCAGTCGAGGAGAACTATAGTGGAGGATTACTAGAGTCGAGGTGAACTATACTGGGGGATTACTGCAGTCGGGGAGATATACAGTGGGGGATTACTGCCGTCGGGGAGAACTAAAGTGGGGGATTACTGCTGTCAGTGAGAACTACAGTAAGGGATTACTGCTGTCGATGAGAACTACAGTGAGGGATTACTGCAGTCGGGAGAACTACAGTGAGGGGTTACTGCAGTCGGGGAGAACTACAATGAGGGATTACTGAAGTCGGGGAGAACTACAGTAAGGAATTACTGCAGTCGGTAGTACCCTTGATATTTGAACCACCGATTAAGCAAATATAAAACAAATATTACAACACACTTTCAAAATTGAAATATTCAAACCTTCCGTCAAAATCCAAATATTAAAACTCTCCGTCAAAATCCAAATATTTCAACACTCCGTCAAAATCCAAATATTAAAACACTCCGTCAAAATCCAAATATTTCAACACTCCGTCAAAATCCAAATATTTCAACACTCCTTCAAAATCCAAATATTTCAACACTCCGTCAAAATCCAAATATTTCAACACTCCGTCAAAATCCAAATATTAAAACACTCCGTCAAAATCCAAATATTTCAACACTCCGTCAAAATCCAAATATTTCAACACTCCGTCAAAATCCAAATATTAAAACACTCCGTCAAAATCCAAATATTAAAACACTCCGTCAAAATCCAAATATTAAAACACTCCGTAAAAATCCAAATATTTAAAAACGATGTCAAAATTCAAATATTAAAACACTCCTTTCAAACTACAAATATTTAAACGTGATGTCAAAATACAAATCTTTAAACTCGATGTCAAAATACAAATATTAAAACTCGATGTCAAAATCCAAATATTAAAACACTCCTTTCAAAACCATAATATTAAAACGGGGTCTCAAAGCCAGTTATCAAAACGGGAACTACACAACGCAGTTTCGCACGTTCCCAACCGGACAAATAATCCGCTACCATTGGCTGAAGCACGGACCGCCGTCATCAGTTAAGGCAGATGACACTTAAGAAATACTCACCCAAAGTCTCCCAGACGTCCTGCTCGTTGATGGCGCGTGTCATTTTACTATGAATGAGTAGCTATCCGAGAGATGAAGAAGCTATTCTGGCGTATCTGTCTCACTTCTCAAATCGAAAGTACTCTCTCTATAATCTCAACAATTAATTTAGTATGATGTTTTTGTCAGTCCTTCGGGGTTCGGCTGCAATGGTTTTTAACTTTGTCATCATTTATTGTTCTCCTTACTTTTTTACTTTTTTTTCTGATGCCATTTTGATAATTATCAGACAACGGTCTGAATAGTTATAATACAGTACGTGGTTTGCTTCTAGTCATTGTCGAAATACCGTCTAAATAGTTATAATATAGTACGTGGTTTGCTTCTAGTCATTGTCGAAATACCGTCTAAATAGTTATAATACAGTACGTGGTTTGCTTCTAGTCCTTGTCGAAATACCGTCTAAATAGTTATAATATAGTACGTGGTTTGCTTCTAGTCATTGTCGAAATACCGTCTAAATAGTTATAATATAGTACGTGGTTTGCTTCTAGTCATTGTCGAAATACCGTCTAAATAGTTATAATATAGTACGTGGTTTGCTTCTAGTCCTTGTCGAAATGCCGTCTAAATAGTTATAATACAGTACGTGGTTTGCTTCTAGTCCTTGTCGAAATGCCGTCTAAATAGTTATAATATAGTACGTGGTTTGCTTCTAGTCATTGTCGAAATACCGTCTAAATAGTTATAATATAGTACGTGGTTTGCTTCTAGTCCTTGTCGAAATACCGTCTAAATAGTTATAATATAGTACGTGGTTTGCTTCTAGTCCTTGTCGAAATACCGTCTAAATAGTTATAATACAGTACGTGGTTTGCTTCTAGTCCTTGTCGAAATGCCGTCTAAATAGTTATAATACAGTACGTGGTTTGCTTCTAGTCCTTGTCGAAATGCCGTCTAAATAGTTATAATATAGTACGTGGTTTGCTTCTAGTCATTGTCGAAATACCGTCTAAATAGTTATAATATAGTACGTGGTTTGCTTCTAGTCCTTGACGAAATGCCGTCTAAATAGTTATAATATAGTACGTGGTTTGCTTCTAGTCCTTGACGAAATGCCGTCTAAATAGTTATAATATAGTACGTGGTTTGCTTCTAGTCCTTGACGAAATGCCGTCTAAATAGTTATAATATAGTACGTGGTTTGCTTCTAGTCCTTGTCGAAATGCCGTCTAAATAGTTATAATACAGTACGTGGTTTGCTTCTAGTCCTTGACGAAATGCCGTCTAAATAGTTATAATATAGTACGTGGTTTGCTTCTAGTCCTTGACGAAATGCCGTCTAAATAGTTATAATATAGTACGTGGTTTGCTTCTAGTCCTTGACGAAATGCCGTCTAAATAGTTATAATATAGTACGTGGTTTGCTTCTAGTCCTTGTCGAAATGCCGTCTAAATAGTTATAATATAGTACGTGGTTTGCTTCTAGTCATTGTCGAAATACCGTCTAAATAGTTATAATACAGTACGTGGTTTGCTTCTAGTCCTTGTCGAAATGCCGTCTAAATAGTTATAATATAGTACGTGGTTTGCTTCTAGTCCTTGTCGAAATGCCGTCTAAATAGTTATAATATAGTACGTGGTTTGCTTCTAGTCCTTGACGAAATGCCGTCTAAATAGTTATAATATAGTACGTGGTTTGCTTCTAGTCCTTGTCGAAATGCCGTCTAAATAGTTATAATATAGTACGTGGTTTGCTTCTAGTCCTTGTCGAAATGCCGTCTAAATAGTTATAATATAGTACGTGGTTTGCTTCTAGTCCTTGTCGAAATGCCGTCTAAATAGTTATAATATAGTACGTGGTTTGCTTCTAGTCCTTGTCGAAATGCCGTCTAAATAGTTATAATATAGTACGTGGTTTGCGTCTAGTCCTTGTCGAAATGCCGCCGTCTTGACTTTCGTATCCTCTAGCTCACTGGAGACTCTTTGGAGCGCCAACAAAACGTTTTGTTTCCGATCTTTCTGCTATATTTCTGTTGTGGATCCTGTTCTATTCGAATGTTTACTTTGACCGGTCCGTGATATTCTCAATCTGTTTTTCTCCCTCGTCTAACTCTCAGTTTTCCATCTTCTACTATTCATAACCAGACCGTTACATCGTATGACATTCATGTCCCAAAATTTACTGTTATTTTTATTTGTTACATTTATTTGTCTGCAATTTGGCGACGTCGAGACCCGTCTCTTTCTTATTGTTATCATTTCAGTTCCTTGTTTATTTTCCATCCTATTCTACCCCTCAACCCTGTCACACACTTAAGTTTCTATTTATACCACACGTGACACATGCTCTATTATATCCTTCTAGCTCAACCTTTCTTTCTTTACTCTTTCAATACGGAACGTTCTTATCGATGTTTATTAACTCTTTCAGTACGGAACGTTCTTATCGATGTTTATTAACACTTTCAGTACGGAACGTTCTTATCGATGTTTATTAACTCTTTCAGTACGGAACGTTCTTATCGATGTTTATTAACACTTTCAGTACGGATCGTTCTTATCGATGTTTATTAACTCTTTCAGTACGGAACGTTCTTATCGATGTTTATTAACTCTTTCAGTACGGAACGTTCTTATCGATGTTCATTAACTCTTTCAGTACGGAACGTTCTTATCGATGTTTATTAACTCTTTCAGTACGGAACGTTCTTATCGATGTTTATTAACTCTTTCAGTACGGAACGTTCTTATCGATGTTTATTAACTCTTTCAGTACGGAACGTTCTTATCGATGTTTATTAACTCTTTCAGTACGGAACGTTCTTATCGATGCTTATTAACTCTTTCAGTACGGAACGTTCTTATCGATGCACCGGAAAAGATTTCAGAGACAAAAATTTTTCATTGTTTTAAATATCGATGTACATGTTTATATTTTTCTAGTACATAACATTTTATTTTTAAAAAATGTCGATAATTGAACAAGAAATGAGATTTCACCAATACCAAGATGATACAAGACTTGTATAACGAAATAGGTTTGATGACACTAATCAAATTGAGAGTGACCCACTCTGCACGAAATTGACATGACGCACAGTGCGTTGAAACGTATGGAAAGAGCTAAAGGCAGTTAAGAGATCATTGAACAGTCCCGTTTGTATTTTGAATTTATCTTGTGGCTTCCATATTTGCAACATGGTCTAATTTTCATTCAGACTCCCAGAGTCTTCCTCGGTGGCTGAGTAGTTAGTGTGCTTGCTTCCTGACCAGTAGGGTCCTGGTTCGATCCGCAGCAGTGGCGGATTTTTTTTTTCAGACTGACAAGGCTCCGGGGTTCACCAAGCCTCTAAAAATTGGTACCTGAGATTTTTTGGGGAAGTTAAGGTGGCCTGTCGTGATGCCGTCCACATAACCCAAAAATGTGCCTTGATCATAGAAAAATATGGTCACTAACACCATATTCCGCATACGACTAGCAAGGCAGAGTATGTGACCTTTACTTTTACTTTACTTAGAATCTTGAAGCCTCTAACCTCTAAGACTTGTATTTTTCAATATAGTTCTGCAGCTGGTGTCCATGTTTTGCGAGCGAAAGGGACGATGGATAAATGAGCACATCAGTTTTGTTTCATGTGTAATAGTGGCATTCATATATTTCTAGATAGCAGGTTCTGCTAACGGAGCTTCTATGTTAGTGCAGACCTTGCCAGTCTTCATGCATGACTTTGTGAGATTTCACATTATTACCATCTGTAATACCCTAAACGATGTTACCCCACTTTCTGTGAGTAGATTTATTACATTTTATCTTTGCACGAGGGCACGCCACTGTCTAGAGTTGATTTATTGTCCTTTCTTTTTAGCGCTAGGTCACGCCACTGTCTGGGGCGAGATTTATTGCACTTTGCGCCAGGTCACGCCACTGTCTGGGGCGAGATTTATTGCACTTTGCGCCAGGTCACGCCACTGTCTAGAGCTGATTTACAGCACTTTGCGACAGGTCACGCCACTGTCTGGGGCGAGATTTATTGCACTTTGCGAGAGGTCACGCCACTGTCTAGGGTGAGATTTATTGCACTTTGCGCCAGCTCACGCCACTGTCTGGGGGGGGGGGGACGAGATTTATTGCACTTTGTACGAGGTCACTCCACTGCCTAAGACTGATTAGCTGCACTTTAATTTAGCTCAAAATCAGTCTCTTGAATGCAAACAGCTGAGCTGTGATTGCGTCTTATGATAATGGGTTATCCCAGGATGTGTCAGCTATTGTAGATCCTGCCTGATCGTTGTTTACCCATGTCTATCTTGGACTCGTCTACAAGGACAGATGCAAATTAATGAGGATCAAAGGTCAAAGGTTAGTTTGATATCGACATGGAATGAGCTAGAAGCGAGGGTGATATTGCCACTTCAGTGATGAATTAATGAGGCAAAACCCCAATGGCCGATTATGGTGAAGCTGTCATCGACATATAGATGACTTTTCGCGTCGTGGACAGTAAACCAAAACTGATAAAGAGCGAAGCTACCACCCAACGATGTTGATCTCAAAAGAGATATACTGGCAAAAAATGTTTTAGTAAAAAAAAAAGGAAGGCACTAGGTACTTAAAAAACTGCAAGCTAGTATCGGATGACAGGGCCGAAAAACTTAGACACAGCAAATGACGTTAAAACAATGACATAACGCAAGACACAGTTGTTTGTTATTAATCTCTCAGTGACATTTTAGTTCTAGTGTTTGAAATGTTGCATCGTTTATGGATGAAGATGTCCCGAGACTAGTACATTCCTCTCATTATTAAAACTAATCTTTCATGGAAGTGGTTTGAATTTGTGACACTACATACAAAACATACAATTGTATAGCAAACCGTTACAACAAAACACGTTCTACAGGATTGCCACCAGTACACAGACATGAGAAGGACAATGTGGCCCACACCCACCTCCCTGGAAGAGAAACTATATGGGGCAATCGAATCACTTAAACAGACAGCTGCCTTCATAAGAGAGTCTGGAATCCTAGTCTGAATGAGCCATGATCGCAGCAGAAGAAGAAGAAATGTAGCTAAAGTAAATATTTATGTGTCAATGATATTCAGGCGAAAGCGGCTTCCAAACAATAAAGAAGACGCTATGCAATCCATTGTTGACAATAGAAACAAGAAAAAGATTTCTTGTATGTAATGTAGAGGCATTTTTAACATATGGATGTAAATCAACGACAGCAGGTCAACAGACAAGAAAATCACTGGAGGATGTAGAAATGTGGTTTTACAGAAAAAGTTGAGAATACCATGGACAGCTAAGAAGAGTAATGAAAACTTTCTGAAAGAGGCAAAAGCCAAAAGAGAGCTAATTTCCATTATTAAGAAGAAACAATCATCGTTTTTTGGCCATGTATTGAGAAGAGAACAGCTGGAATATATTGCAAAAGCTGGAAAAATTGAGGGACGAAGAGATAGAGGGAAGCAAACAGAAAAGATACAAGACAGCTTAAGAGAATGGCTTGGCTGAATGTCAACAACAGAATTGATAAAAAACTGTCGAGATTAAAAGTTGTGGAGAGATATGATCACCTACGCCAGCAGGCATGGTACATGATGATGCTAATGAATAACATTTTAGTAGTTAATTCCAGAATCAAAAAGATTAAGGTTTGGTAATGTTAAAGTTTCTGGGAATCCAATGTTAAAAGTTTCTGGGAATCCAATGTTAAAAGTTTCTGGGAATCCAATGTTAAAAGTTTCTGGGAATCCAATGTTAAAAGTTTCTGGGAATCCAATGTTAAAAGTTTCTGGGAATCCAATGTTAAAAGTTTCTGGGAATCCAATGTTAAAAACTTCAGAACCAAACAAGTTAAAAATTTATCAGTACAACGGAATAAATTTCAGAGACAAAATTGTCCATGGTTTTAAGAATCAATCTACATATTTATATTTATCTAACATATCATCATCATCAAGTACCGGGCCTGCTGGGGTAGGTGATCATGTCTCTCTACAACTTTCGATCTCGACAGTTATTTATAATTTCTGTTGTTGACCTTCTGCCAAGCCATTCTCTTAAGCTGTCTGGTATCTTTTCTCTCTTTCCCCTCTATCTCTTCGTCCCTCAATTTTCCCAGTTGTTACAATATATTCCAGCTGTTCCTTTCTCATTACATGGCCAAAAAAAATGATGATTGTTTCTTCCTAATATTGGAAATTAGCTCTCTCTTTGCTTTGGCCTCTTTCAGAACATTTTCATTACTCATCTCAGCTGTCCATGGTATTCTCAACATTCTTCAAGAAGCTAGTAGTTTGGTAAAATATTAGTGTCTTATGCTGGATGCTGAGAGCGGTGATAGCGCAGTGGTTAGGGAACTGGACTACAATGGACAAGAGGTCGGGTTCGATCCCAATCGACGTCTTCCGGGTTCACCCAGCCTTAAAATGTGTACCGGATTTTTTTCTGGGAAAGTAAAGCGGCACGGGCGTAATACCGACCACATTACTCTAAAAATCAAGTGCTGAAAGTCTGTAAAATTGATGTTCACCAACACCATATTCCCTATACGCCACTTGGTGTGACGGGGGCTCTTTACTTTTTCTTTTTTTTATGCTGGATGTTGCTTTACTGAACAACCTCTCTCGTGGCTGAAACTTCCAATATTTTTTGTAGAACGTTACAATCCTGGCATCTTTCATGTCCTGTGGCATATCCCCATGTCTCCATCATTTGA
The DNA here is from genome assembly GCA_032433765.1 of Megaustenia siamemsis. Classification (NCBI taxonomy): domain Eukaryota; kingdom Metazoa; phylum Mollusca; class Gastropoda; order Stylommatophora; family Ariophantidae; genus Megaustenia; species Megaustenia siamemsis. The sequence continues at coordinate 13,085,983 of JAVIAB010000091.1, read as the reverse complement.
CTAGAAAATTCTAGAGGTGGGGTAGGTGCGTTGCAAGATTCTACTTGAGAATTTCGGCTGGAACCAATTCAAAACAAACGAGGAAATTAGAGAAATCGCCAATCAACCACTAATATCTTCAGCAATAAAGAAAAGACGATGGTCATATGTTGGACATGTGATGAGGAGAGATAATAACCGAATAGCAAAGCAAGCCCTCATGTGGGAAACAACAGATAAGAGGAAAAGAGACAGACCCAGAGAGACACTGAGAAGAACATTGATCAGAGAGGCAAGAGCAGCAGGTATCAGCTCCCTCAATGAGAAATAGTTGCTTACACAGAACAGAGACAAATGACGAGATTTGATAAAAGATCTTTAAGGTGATTGAAAACTGCTAGAATAAAAATTTAGATAAGAGACAGAGTATCATGGGTCTATGCCCTATGGGCCAGCTACAGCTCAAAAGGTCGATATATAGAGAGATAGATAGATAGATTTCGGCTGAGATGTTGTTACCTGCAGCTTTTCCACTTGAGATTTCCCGGATGGCATCATGAAGTCCCTTCTCAGTAGGTTCATTGTCCAGCTTTGTTAGCTCTGAGAATTTTGGGAATAGCTGATCTAGGAGTATGGTTGCAGGTCTATCTTCAGAATCATCATCATCATCGTGTGCCATACCGGTTGGCTAAGGCGATCATGTCCCTCCATAATCTTCTATCTACAGTGCATCGTGTCAGTTCTGTTGTTGACTGTTTTCTTTGCCATGACACCAAGCTATCCAGTATTTTCTGTCTTTGTCGCCCACGATATCTCTTTCCTTTTATTTTGCTAGTTGTAACCAAGTATTCCAACTTTCCTCTTCTCATGATGTGCCCGAAAAATGTTGATTGCTTCTTTGTGATGTTTTTTAAGAGCTCCCTTTTTGTGTTGGCCTCTTTGAGAACTTCCTCATTGGTCTTTTTAGCTGTCCAGGGAACTTTCAACATTCTTCTGATAAATCCCATCTCTATGGTCTCCAATCGTCTTTTCATTTGGTTGTCCACTGTCCATGATTCGCTTCCATAGGTCAGAATTGGTCCTATATAGCACCGATGAACTCTCTTTCTCATTTTTATTGACATAGATTTGTTGCATAAGATATTTTTCATTTTCTGAAATGCTATTTTGGCCTGAGCTATTCTGCTTTCTATTTCAGTGGTGCATCTCCCATCTGATGTTATTATTGTGCCCAAGTATTTGAAACGTTGCACTTGTTTCAGATTTGTCTCGTTTATTTTTATGCTGCATGATGGTGGTGATTGTTTCTTCGATATGCCCATTACTTCTGTTTTCTTACTATTCAGACTGAGACCTTTCTTGTTGCTTTCTTTTACTATTATGTCTATCATTTCTTGTAGTTCATTCTAATCTTCAGAATAGAGGCGAGTAATGTTAGACCTATCTTTCCAGCTGTTTTGTTTTGTCAATGATAAGCTCACCGTTTGCGTCTTTTAAGGGAGTTTTTTCATATGGGTTGGCCTGAGTACAATTCGATGAGGGTTACCCTGAGTACAATGTCATGATGGTTGCCCTGAGTACAATTCGATGAGGGTTGCCCTGAGTACAGTTTGATGAGTGTTGCCCCGAACACTATTTCATGAGGGTTGCCATGAGTACAATTTGATGAGGGTTGCCATGAGTACAATTTGATGAGGGTTGCCATGAGTACAATTTGATGAGGGTTGCCATGAGTACAATTTGTTGAGGGTAGCTATGAGTACAGTTTGATGAGGGTCCCGAACACTATTTCATGAGGCCGAGAGCACAATTTGATGATGGTAGCACTGAGTATATTTTGATGAGGGTTACCCTAAGCAAAGTTTGATGAGAGTTAATCTGAGCACTATTTGATGAGGGTTGCACTAAGCACGATTTGCTGAGTGTTGTCTTGAGCACAATGTGACGAGTGTAGTCTTGAGCACTATTTGATGAGGGTTGACATGAACATTATTAGATGAGGTTGCCCTGAGCACTATTTGATGAGGGTTGCCATGAGCACTATTTGGTGAGGGTTGCCATGAGCACTATTAGATGAGGTTGCCCTGAGCACTATTTGATGAGGGTTGCCATGAGCACTATTTGGTGAGGTTGCCCTAATCACTATTTGACATCGCTTGGCCTGTGAACTATTTGATATCTGCAAACTGCACTACATGATCGTATATGCCTTAGGCACTATTTGATGTCTACACTGGGCACTATTTGATGACGTCCGTCATGGGCACTATTTGATAATATCTACCCTGCGAACTATTTGATGATGTTCGACCTGGACATTATATGATTCTGTCTGCCTTGCCCTGTGCACTATTTGATGAGGATTGCCACGAGCACTATTTGATGACGTTGCCCTGAGCACTATTTGATGAGGTTGCCCTGAGCACTATTTGATGAGAGTTGACATGAGCACTATTTGATGAGGGTTGACATGAGCACTATTTGATGACGGTTACCATGAGCACTATTTGATGAGAGTTGACATGAGCACTATTTGATGACGTTCCCCTGAGCACTATTTGATGAGGGTTGCCATGAGCACTATTTGATGAGGATTGACATGAGCACTATTTGATAACGTTTCCCTGAGCACTATTTGATGACGTTGCCCTGAGCACTATTTGATGAGGTTTGACATGAGCACTATTTGATGAGGATTGCCATGTACACTTTTTGATGGGGATTGCCCTGAGCAACATTTGAAGTCGCTAGTCAGGGAGCAAATTGTCCCGGGCACTATATTATCATGTATGCCTTAGACACTACTTGATGATGCCTGCCCTGACACTATTTGATGCCGTCCACCATGGGCACTATATGGTACTATCTGCCCTTGACACCATTTAATGATGCCTACTCTGGGAACTATTTGATGATCACGACACTATTTGATGACATCTGCCCTGGGCATTATTTTACAATTTCTTCCCTGTGCACTATTTGATGATGTCTGCCCTGCGTACTATTTTATGGTGCCCGCCCTTGAACTGGACTACAAAGTAGATAGCGAATACCATAAAATAATCTCGAATGAACTGGATATCGTATTACAAAGGGAAATAATGCTCAACACACTATGTCCATTTTTAGAAACGTAATTTGTCCACTTTTTCAAAAGTGGCTCAGGGAATGTCAAGGTAATTTAATGTACTTCATTACAATAACAGCAGCAAATGGTGCTGTAAAAATAGGCACATGACCTTTCACGTTATGGCTGTTGTATCGGAAATGATGTAATAGTGAACTGTTTCAACCTTTTTTTTCTTTTTTAACCCGTGGAAATACGAATTTTATTATCGGTAAATTATTATCGTTTACGCTACTGACTTCCGGTTATGTTTTGTGATTTCGAGACTCAACGTCGTGATCATAAAGAGTGGTGCTTGTTTGTGTTAGTGTATAAATGTCTGCAGCATTGGCGTTGGTCCCTTCAGCTGTTAATCAAAATGAATCAGGGCGTTTCATAAAATGATTGTTAGAAATGTTTTTCTTTTATCTGTCTGCCTCTCTGTCTGCCTCTCTGTCTGTCTGTCTGTCTGCCTGTCTCTCTGTCTGTCTGTCTGTATGTCTGCCTGAGTGTTTGTCTGTGTGTCCTGTCCGTACGTCCGTTTGTCTCTCCGTCCATCCCTTATCCATTTATCAACCCATCCATTTATACACCCATCCGTTTTCCACAAATTTATTTATCCACCGATCCATTTATCCACCCAACCATGTATCCACCCAACCATTTATCCACCCATCAATTTATCCAACCATCCATTTATCCAACCATCCATTTATCCACCCATCCGTTTATCCACCCATCCGTTTTCCACAAATCCATTTATCCACCGATCCATTTAGCCACTCATCCATTTATCCACTCACTCTTTTATCCACACCCATCCATCCAATATCTTTTCGAACCGAAGACGACACATCGAGCAGAAATGCTAGATTCTCCATGCTGGACAATCTATGATATTAGGTGTCAGACCTTCCTCACTACCCGCAGAGTATCTCGCTAGGCGGCCCTGTCCTTGGCGACCTGCTTAATCTCGTCGAGGGATCACATGCCTGATGTTGTTGCGTCTCGCCTCAGTGTTCCTTTTATCTTTTTTCTCTAGGTTGCCTCTTTCTCTTTTAACCTCTGGTTCCCATTTTAGGACCTGCTTTACGATTCTCTTGTTGTCACCTTTGACCTTTGACATGACCAACATAAAAAAAAAGTAAAGTAAAGTACCCCCGTCACGCCAAGTGGCGTATAGGGAATATGGCGTTAGTGACCATCAATTTTACAGACCTTCGGCACATGATTTTTGGGGTAATGTGGTCGGTAAGAGGCCCGTGCCTCTTTACTTTCCCAGAAAAAAATCTTGTACCCATTAAAGGCTGGGTGAACCCTGAAGCCGTCGGTTGGGATCGAACCCTACATCTTGTCCTTTGTAGTCCAGTTCACTAACCACTGAGCTATCGCGGCTCCCGAATGGGACTTGATTCCTCAAAATTTCCTTCAGAGATGGTGATTCCGATGCGGAGCCGCTGCCAATCCCTATTTGCAAGCACGCGGTAAACATATCAGACACTGAGGCAAGTGTCTCTCTCATTATTGTATTGGCTTCATTGTTGGTTCTCTCCCTTGCCTGCACAGACAGAATGCAATGAATTTAGTAAAAAATGTAATCTACCAAATAATGACCAGCGTGAGCTAAGATAATGAATAAAGATTCCAAAAATGTAAATTCGTAAACACTTATATCTGACACACTGATCCTGGATATGTAGTGTAGAGTGTTGTTAACGTGCTTCAGTGTGTATATGGCAGTTCACAAAAAATATAAAACACAACAAATATACAAGAGTAACGTCAAACACTGACCTGAGGAAGAAACTCGAAATTGAACCAGCCATCGAATACATAAAGAAACAACAGATAAATTGGTTCGGCCACATAACAAGACAAGAAGAACTAACAATGACTCAAAGAGCCTTAAATAAACGCTACGAAAACGCCAGATTAAGAGGAAGACCGAGAAAGAGATGGATAAAGGGAATACTAGAGTCACTAGGAGGGATAACATCAGAAGAGGTCAACAGAAGAGCAAAGAATCGCAGATTGTTTCTCCCCTCGACGCCAACGACAGAAGAGAAAGGATAGAAGAAGAAGAAGAAGTAGTAGAAGAAGAAGAAGAAGAAGAAGTAGAAGAAGAAGAACGTCAAAGAATGTGTGGGTGTTTTTTTTCACGAAGAACGAGCAGGTATAACGTAGAAGAAGCATTATTCAATTTTCGGATGTTAATTCTTCTGAATTTAAGATTCGTACAATGGAGTCATTTTTAATGGAATCATCTTTAATAATCATCATTATTGTTGCCATGTAATGAGAAGAGAACAGCTGGAATATATTGTAACAACTGGAAATATTGAGGGACAAAGAGATAGAAGTAAGCAAAGAGAAAAGATACCAGACAGCTTAAGAGAATGGCTTGGCAGAAGGTCAACAACAAAAATGATAAATAACTGTCGTGATCGAAAGTTGTGGAGAGACATGATCACCTACGCCAGCAGGCTTGGTAGATGATGATGATGGAATGTTCAAAGTACGAGGTTCTGATGTATCGGTTGTAGGAAACTCCTTGTACAGAGCTTCGCAGTAGGAGGCAAACTGATCATCAGAAGTGGACCCCCCGTCGAGCAAGTGTTTTGGCACTTTAGCTTCTTGATACCCTAGTGGAGGTGGGCGCGCCTGGGTCAAGGCTCCCAGGCGTCGACCCCCTGCTGCATTGCCTCTAAGGCTTACACAGTATGTTCGGCATCATGCCTTCTCCGCAACGAAGGTTGGCTACCATGGATCGCCATTCCACTCTGTTTTTTGCTTTGATGGTGCAGGCTGTCATAGATTGACTTGACCATCTTTTGATGTTACTCGTCCATGTTAGTCTTAGTCTGCCTCTGCTTCTTTTACCTTGTATTTTCCCTTCCAATATTACTTTTAGTAGGCTGTTGTGTCTTTTAACATGCCCCAACAATTTCATTTGTCTTGTCTTAATTATATTTAGTAGTTCTCTTTTTATTTTCACTTGTTTTAAAACTTCATCGTTTGTTTTCTTTTCTTTTCATCCAATTCTACCTATTCTTCTATAAATCCACATTTCAAAGGCTTCAATTTTCTGTTCTGTTTTCTTGTCTAATGTCCATGTTTCTGCACCATACAGGAATATTGAGAAGATGTAACATTTTGCCATTCTTAGTTTCAGCCCTGCTGATATTTGTTTTGTTGTTAGTATATTTTTCATGACATTAAAATTACTTTTTGCCATACCTATTCTTTTGTTTATTTCAGTTTTGCATTTTCCATCACTGGTTATAGTATGTCCAAGGTAGTTGTAACTCTGGACTGTCTCCAGATGTGTTCCCTCAACTGTGATATTTAATTGTAGGTCTTGAGAATTTTCTTTGTTTATGATCATAGTTTTAGTCTTTTTAATATTCATTTCTAGTCCATATTTTTTGCTTGTTATGTTTATCACATTAAGCAATTGTTGTAGGTCTTTATTATATTCGGCACAAAATTAATAATTCAGAAAAAAATATTTTTTTTTAAAAACTAACATTCTACAGGCTACTCCATGACCTTCGGGATTTACTTTAAGACTTTGAAAGTTTATGTGACATCATTAATATCATTAGTAAAAATAAAAGTGAGAAACCAGCCCTCGTACACCCCTCCTGAGCCGGACTTGTCATTCCATTAAACAAAATATATACCTGCGTATTAATTTCAGCAGCTGATGGAACTATGTTATCGTTCCGATCAGCGACACAGCACGCAGCATGGCTGCCAGACAGATTGACAACATTTTGATAGTTCCCTCGCACGCGATGCCAACCTGCATTGTATATTAATTGAGAAATATGATGCAATTTATCATTCCATAGGGTATCATAGACAGCTGTTCTCAAAGAGATCGTGCAGGATGCCCGATGTAATCATATTGTTGTATCGTGAATTCTGATTATCATCATGGTACTCGAATATACCATTATACTAAATACTTTTTTTCTGAAATCCCAAATGCGCCTTTTTATTGGCGTGATGCGGCTAGTGCTAGCCTGTGCATAGAACTTTTAATTAAGTAGACAGCTTTAGAAGACACATTCAGATGAAAGATTTAGAAGACATATTTTGAGGACATATTTAGAAGAAAAATTTAAAATGTAGATTTAAAAGGTAGGTTTATAAAGCAAATTTAGAAGATAAATTTAGAAGACAAATTTAGAAGACACATTTAGAAGACAAATTTAGAAGACAAATTTATAAGACAAATTTATAAGACAAATTTAGAAGGCAAATTTAGAAGGCAAATTTAGAAGACGAATTTAGAAGACAAATTTAGAAAGCAAATTTAGAAGACAAATTTAGAAGGAGATTTAAAAGACAGACTTAGAAGACAGATTTAGAAGACGGATGTAAAAGACAGATTTCAAAGACAGATTTCAAGAACAGATTTAGAAGACAGCTGTAGTGGAGACATTTAGAGGAGAAATTTAGAGGAAAGAATTATTTTAAAAAATTTAGAAGACATATTTAGAAAATAAATATAGACCAAAGACGGAAACATCCTGCCTTGTAAGTTACGACACATCGCATTTACGTCCATTTAACGCCATTTTTAAGGACAGGAGATAAAGAGAAGTTGTTGTCAAGAGAAAACAGACAAAGAAAAATGTAATCTAATCCAGTGCTGGTAGCGAGGTGGTTAACACGGTGCTGTTCAGGTGAAGCTGTTTTTGTTTGACACGACAGCACTGCTGTTCAAAGAATAAAATATGCATACACTGATATATTAACACATACACAAACAACATTAACACACACACAAACACAGATATATTATTTTCCACTCCCAGGCGTAAATAAATGCAAACATTCTTTACACACTATCCAAAAAAGAACTATTCTTTACACGCTATTCAAAAAAGAACCATTCTTTACACACTATCCAAAAAAGAACCGTTCCTTACATACTATCCAAAAAAAGAACCATTCTTTACACACCATCCAAAAAAGAACCATTCTTTAGACACTATCCAAAAAGAACCATTCTTTACACACTATCCAAAACGAACCATTCTTTACACACTATCCAAAAAGAACCGTTCTTTACGCACTATCAAAAAAGAATAACTCTTTATACACTATCCAAAAAGAACCATTCTTTACACACTATCCAAAAAAGAACCATTCTTTTCACACTATCCAAAAAAGAACCATTCTTTACACACTATCCAAAAAAGAACCATTCTTTTCACACTATCCAAAAAGAACCATTCTTTACACACTATCCAAAAATAACCATTCTTTAAAAATTATCTAAAAAAGAACCGTTCCTTACATACTATCCAAAAAAGACTATACAAAAAAGAACCATTCTTTACAAACTCTCCAAAAGAACCATTGCTTACACTCTATCCAAAACAGAACCATTCTTTTTAGGTCACTAACACAAACAACCATTCTCTTGCTCACCATCTCCCACACAATCATTCTCTTAATAACCATCTCACACACAATCATTCTCTTAATAACCATCTCCCACACAATCATTCTCTTGCTCACCATCTCCCACACAACCATTCTCTTAATAACCATCTCACACACAACCATTCTCTTAATAACCATCTCCCACACAACCATTCTCTTAATAACCATCTCTCACACAACCATTCTCTTAATAACCATCTCTCACACAACCATTCTCTTAATAACCATCTCTCACACAACCATTCTCTTAATAACCATCTCTCACACAACCATTCTCTTAATAACCATCTCACACAATCATTCTCTTAATAACCATCTCACACAATCATTCTCTTAATAACCATCTCACACAATCATTCTCTTAATAACCATCTCTCACACAACCATTCTCTTAATAACCATCTCTCACACAACCATTCTCTTAATAACCATCTCACACAATCATTCTCTTAATAACCATCTCACACAATCATTCTCTTAATAACCATCTCACACAACCATTCTCTTAATAACCATCTCTCACACAACCATTCTCTTAATAACCATCTCCCACAACCATTCTCTTAATAACCATCTCTCACACAACCATTCTCTTAATAACCATCTCTCACACAACCATTCTCTTAATAACCATCTCCCACACAACCATTCTCTTAATAACCATCTCTCACACAACCATTCTCTTAATAACCATCTCCCACACAACCATTCTCTTAATAACCATCTCCCACACAACCATTCTCTTAATAACCATCTCTCACACAACCATTCTCTTAATAACCATCTCACACAATCATTCTCTTGCTCACCATCTCCCACACAACCATTCTCTTAATAACCATCTCACACAATCATTCTCTTAATAACCATCTCACACAATCATTCTCTTAATAACCATCTCACACACAACCATTCTCTTAATAACCATCTCACACACAACCATTCTCTTAATAACCATCTCACACAACCATTCTCTTAATAACCATCTCTCACACAACCATTCTCTTAATAACCATCTCTCACACAACCATTCTCTTAATAACCATCTCTCACACAACCATTCTCTTGCTCACCATCTCTCACACAACCATTCTCTTGCTCACCATCTACCACACAACCATTCTCTTGCTCACCATCTACCACACAACCATTCTCTTAATAACCATCTCCCACACAATCATTCTTTTGCTCACCATCTCTCACACAACCATTCTCTTAATAACCATCTCACACACAACCATTCTCTTTCACACCATCTCCCACACAATCATTCTCTTGCTCACCATCTCCCACACAACCATTCTCTTAATAACCATCTCACACACAACCATTCTCTTAATAACCATCTCTCACACAACCATTCTCTTAATAACCATCTCACACACAACCATTCTCTTTCACACCATCTCCCACACAACCATTCTCTTTCACACCATCTCCCACACAACCATTCTCTTTCACACCATCTCCCACACAACCATTCTCTTTCACACCATCTCCCACACAATCATTCTCTTTCACACCATCTCCCACACAATCATTCTTATTCACACCATCTCTAAGACAATCATTCTCTTACATACCAACACTTTAACATACATTTACTCTCTTCCACGCGCAAACACACAGAATCTCTTACATGAACCCACTCATTACCTCCAACATAACCCAACACAGCTTACTGTGCTAAAGAAGGTACTATCCTCGAGAAAGATTACCTCCCCTGAACACCTGACTCTACATCCTGTTTAGATTGTTCAGCTCGTGAGTCATCAGTCTCTCACATCGGTATCCATTACAGCAGAGATGTTTTGCCCCTACTTTGTGTTAACTGCGGTTTGTGTTCTCATTCTTATTCTGCGGTTACAACACAAATAACTATACATAAGGTCATTTGTCAGAGAGGGAAACGAGGGAGTACCCCAATTATCGTGACGTTTTCACCTTTGTGAACATGGGCGGTTGTGTGTAACTTAACGTCCGCTGCCTATAGTTTGGACAGTTGAAAACGTCACGCTGATAAGATAAAAAGTATAGAGTGAAATGGTAAAACGTTAAAGAACTATTTCAGACATAAGGAGAAAACAGATAAAATGGTTTGACCACATGAAAACGTCACGCGGAGGTTATCCTAGGTTTCCCTCTGCTACCGTCAGGGTTTCTCTAGAGACAGCCGTGGGTGAAACGGACACACTAGCTCCACACATTTCCGACAAAATCACATTTCTCTATTTCACCACCACACTCAAATGTTTACGAAACCCACGCAAAATTAGAAAACTCACCATTCAGACAGGGACACAACACGCCATGTTGGTGTTTGACTCGCCAACTAACATCCGGTACCAGTGAAACACTTTTAAAAGCTTCAGGCCTTGCAGACAGCACGCGCGACACAAATGGTCCCTTAAGCTTTTTCAAAAATGGAAGATACCATTTTAGAAGCTAGTACAGAGCAAACATGCAGTGGAGGGAGAGAAACGCAACGTGATCTTTAATCAAGGAACAACACTGAATCCGTGCATGAAATAGTCTTTTACAGATGCATATTTAAATATTTGTAAAATACACAATATCTTTAATTTGCTTGAAGTATTGTCTATATCTGCAATGTCGTTTCCTGTATAAATTTTACTGTCTTTTGTGATTCTTGAAGTGGCCATTGTAGTTTTGTCTGTAGTGTTGTATCTATGGGCCAATGGATTTTCCTCAGTCTACTATATTCAGTGCAGTCTTGAAGTATGTGTTCAGCAGTCTGGGGTGCCTGTCCACATGTACAAGTAGTTGATGTGCCGATCTTGAATTTTGTATACATGTGACTATGGAGTCGATTGTGTCCTATTCTTAGGCGTATAATGACAACTTTGTTCCCATCTATTCATATTATGAAAGCATCCTGATTTGGGGCTTGTGGTCCTCTGATTGATTTGATTATCTGTTTCTTATGATGGTATGTAACCGGTGTATCTAGTTGTGTGCCTGTTGAACCTTCCTTTGCCAACTGATTTGCTTTCTCATTTCCTGGTATTCCACAGTGAGATGGGATCCACTGCAGGGCAACCCTGTGGTGCTTGCAGAGTTCAGTCAATAAGGTCTGCAGATGTGGTAATTTTCTGAATTGTAGTGCCTGGAGTACTGATCTTGCATCTGTCAAAAACACTACAGGCTGTGGGCTAAGATTACTGTTCATCAGTTTTTTTTATTCCCAACTTTAATGTTTGGATTTCTACAATGTATTTGTGGCAATATTTCCCTGTTGCTATTTTTATTCATATCGATAGTATTATTTGGGTACTCTATGCATGTTCCTGCTCCCCCATTCTTTACTGCATTATGTGCTGGTCCATCTGTGTACACACGGATCCATAGATCTTGTGGGTATTGTTGGCACTGCACCTGCCTGAGTGTCCATCATCACAGGGCAAGTGCCATATCAATCCAGTATTTATCGTATCAATGATCTATTGATAACATCTCTTGAGAAGAAGCAATAACAATAATCAGAAAAAAAACTTGTAGTATATAATTTTGTATTATAGTATCAAGTCTGTATATGGTTATAGTTCTGTTTCGTCACATTCTTAATTTGGTTATTCTTCTATTTGTTCACATTCTAAATATGGTTATAGTTTCTGTTTGTCCACATTCCTAATATAGTTATAGTTTATGTTTGCTCACATTCTGAATATGGTTAAAGTTTGTGATTGCTCACATTCCTAATATTGTTATAGTTTATGTTTGTCCACATTCCTAATATGGTTATAGCTTCTTGTTTGTCACGTTCTGAATGCAGTTACATTTTCCGTTTGTCCACATTCCAAATATGGTTATAGTTTATGTTTGTCCTCATTCCTAATATGGCTATAGTTTATGTTTGTCCACATTCCTAATATGACTATAGTTTCTGTTTGTTCACATTCTTAATATGGTTATAGTTTCTGTTTCTTCACATTCCTAATATGGTTATAGTTTCTGTTTCTTCACATTCCTAATATGGTTATAGTTTCTGTTTCTTCACATTCATAATATGGTTATAGTTTCTATTTGTTCACGTTCCAAATACGTTAACTATTTCTACTTGCAGACATTCCCAACAAGAACAACAAAAGACAAGACAGGCAATATTAGGTGCAATGCACTTATTATATATCTGTGATCGCTTAGGCTAGTCGTCAACGCTAATGATGACATCCACACATCAGAGCCAATATTGCAAACACCGGCAAGACCTTATCAAACTTTCGAAACAAGAAACCATAACACATTACTGCCAGGGGACATAACCATCTTGCCAATTACCTGGGACAAGTTATTGTTTCTTCTCATGAAATGTTAGCAGTAATTTCGGGAGTTTCAAAAATAACAAATAATAATATATAACATAAGTAGTACTTTAGAAGTTCAGTATTTCACGTAGCTTGTGCTTTTAGAGCCGTTTTCCGTCGTTTTTGACGCGTTATTTTGTTAGTTAACAACTGCCATTTAATTATTGCAATAATAACATCAGATGGAAGATGAACCACACAAATAAAAAGTTGAATAGCTTAATCCAAAATAACATTTCAGAAATTGAAAAACATGTTATGCAACAAGTCTATGTCAATATAAGTGAGAAAGAGAGTCCATCGGTGCTATGTTCAGCCAATTCTGACCCACGGAAGCAAATAATGGACAGTAAACAAACAAATGAAAAGACGATAAGAAGCCACATAGATGGGATTTCTCAGAAGAATGTTGAAAGTTCCCTGGACAGCTAAAAATACCAACGAAGCAATTCTCCAATTCTCAAAGAAGTCAACACAAAAAGGTAGCTTCTAATAAAAACGTCAGAACGAAACAATCAACATTTTTTCGGGCGCACCATGAGAAGAGGAAAGTAAAAATATTTGATCATAACTGGCACAATACAGGGAAAGAGAGATCATGGACGACAAGGGGAGAAAAAAACTAGGTAGCTTGGTGTCATGGCATGAAAAAACAGCCAACAGAATTGATACGATACACAATGGATACACAAGGCTGTGGAAGGAGTCAACGCCAAACGGTATGGCACACGATGATGATGATTTAATTATATGTTAATGATGGAAGGTTGGCAACCCGTCTAGAAGAACAGAAACTTCAGTCACAAAACTCTCCACTACCTTGTGGACTAGATTCTAGTTAGAATCGAAGGTTAGGGGAGTACGCCCACAAAACCTCCACTACCTTGTGGACTAGATTCTAGTTAGAATCGAAGGTTAGGGGAGTACGCCCACAAAACCCTCCACTACCTTGTGGACTAGATTCTAGTTAGAATCGAAGGTTAGGGGAGTACGCCCACAAAACTCTCCACTACCTTGTGGACTAGATTCTAGTTAGAATCGAAGGTTAGGGGAGTACGCCCACAAAACCCTCCACTACCTTGTGGACTAGATTCTAGTTAGAATCGAAGGTTAGGGGAGTACGCCCACAAAACTCTCCACTACCTTGTGGACTAGATTCTAGTTAGAATCGAAGGTTAGGGGAGTACACCCACAAAACCCTCCACTACCTTGTGGACTAGATTCTAGTTAGAATCGAAGGTTAGGGGAGTACACCCACAAAACCCTCCACTACCTTGTGGACTAGATTCTAGTTAGAATCGAAGGTTAGGGAGTACGCCCACAAAACTCTCCACTACCTTGTGGACTAGATTCTAGTTAGAATCGAAGGCTATGGGAGTACGCCCAGTGTAAAAATCTGGAGGGAAGGACCCTAAGGCAGTGGAGGCGTTAACCGTCTTTCTGGCATTCCCTTCACCTTATTTCAATTCCGAACGTATGGACTTTGTCCCTCCTTCAGAAATTCTTGAAATGAAGTCGAGAGGGGATAGTGCGACTGAGTAAAGCGCTATCTCCATATTCAGTGCCCAGGCAGTGTCAAATGAGGAAGAAAGCATCGTTGTGTAAATCTTGCACATGCAGCGGCAGGACCATGTGCCCTGGTAGAAAAGACTCACGAAAAAAGATGGAAGATCAGTGGGCCTGACTTTTTCATTCTGTGACCGAGTGTTTGTCAAACATTGTTAGAATCAGCCACGAGAGAAGCTGTTCGACAAAAACAAAACTTCCTCCCCCCCCCCCTCACCCTCGCCCCCCCCCCCCAAAAAAAAAAATAAACAATAGCCTCCACTAGACCGTCTAACAAGACGAAAAGGGTCACATATAATGGTCTACCGCGTCACAGCTCTGTTGTTGACTGTTTTCCATGCCATGACACCAAGCTATCCAGTATTTTCCCTCTTTGTCGTCCGCGATCTCTCTTTCCATATAATTTGCCAGTTGCAACCAAGTATTCCAATTTTCCTCTTCTCATGATGTGCCCGAAAAAGTGTTCCATGTTTCTTTCTGATATTTTAGGAGCTCCCTTTTTATGTTGAAAGATGTAACAAGGTAGATATAGGACTGATCGATATGCGAGTGATATAGTCTGGGTAGTTAAAGAAAGAGCGACCCCAGGTCAAGTCTTTAAATGCGCGAGTTTTCCCCAAAGTGATAACGCATGATGGTCCGATGAGGGGCGAGTACAAAAACAACGCAGAGAGGGGAAGAAGAAAGTAGAAAGAAGATAACTTCAGTTTAAAGATTGCATTCAATCTTGTTGTACGTTCTACGTATTCTGTAAGTTAGGTACACATTTACATCCGCGGTTGATTTGGTTATGTACCAACTGAAATTGAAGCTTATATACTTGATTTGCAAAGTTGTGTGTCAGAAACATGGACGGATTTTGGTCACTCTACAGCAATTTATTCACGAAATGTCGGTAAATATTTAGTCTCCTAAGACGTATTAGGAAAGTCAGCCCAACGAAGATATTAGCAGAAGTAAAGTATTTAAGATAGTAGGAAGAATATTCGATTTGTGGGCCATGTTAAAAGACACAAGAGACTATTAAAAGTAATCTTGGAGGAAGAATACAAGGTAAAAGAGGCAGAGGCAGACCAAGACTAACATGAATAAGTAACATCAAAGATGGACAAGTCACCCTATGACAATCTGTACCATCTAAGCAAGCGACAGAGTGGAATGGCGCTTCATGGTAGCCTACCATCGATGCGAAGACGGCACCCAATTACGATGATGAAATATTACTGAATTATTTCAGCTATTAGGAATACTTGAAAGAAAACATTATATAAACATGAATATTGTCGCAATATTTTAGCTAATAAAAAACAGGCGGCCTTTGTAGCTTAGTTGGGAAAACCACCCAACTGTGCTACCGACGTTCGGACAACCCATGTTCGACTCCCGATGGAAGCAGTTTAAGTTATATTTGTGCTTGGAAAAAAAATACTCCCGCGGTCGACCCAGTCGCTGGCAGAAATGGGTACCACGGTTACACTCTGGGAGGGGGAGGAATGTCGCCTCGCATCGTGAGTTTCAATGCTTGAAGCGACAATATCCAGAAGTCTCCGAACACTTCTGGATAGGCACTCAAGCACTTGTGGGTGAAAACTCGAGTGCTAAGACGCCGGTTCAAGTCTCGTACTTTCCCCCCTTTACCTTATTACCTTTAGCTATTAAAAATACTTGGAAGCCCTTATAGAAATTTGTCAGCATTGATGAAGTATTTTAGGTTCTAGGAATACCTGTGTTATATAAACGTATGAACATTGCTGAAGTATTTTAGGTTCTAGGAATAACTGTTAAGTTATTATATAAAAATGAACATTGCTGAAGTATTTTAGGTTCTAAGAATACCTGTGTTATATAAACTTATGAACATTGCTGAAGTATTTTAGACTTTAGGAATACCTGTTAAGCTATTATATAAAAAATTAGCATTGCTGAAGTATTTTAGGTTCTAGGAATTACTGTGTTATATAAACTGATGAACATTGCTGAAGTATTTTAGGTTCTAGGAATACCTGTTAAGTTATTATATAAAAATGAACATTGCTAAAGTATTTTAGGTTCTAAGAATACCTGTGTTATATAAACTTATGAACATTGCTGAAGTATTTTAGATTTTAGGAATACCTGTTAAGCTATTATATAAAAAATTAGCATTGCTGAAGTATTTTAGGTTCTAGGAATTACTGTGTTATATAAACTGATGAACATTGCTGAAGTATTTTAGGTTCTAGGAATACCTGTTAAGTTATTATATAAAAATGAACATTGCTGAAGTATTTTAGGTTCTAAGAATACCTGTGTTATATAAACTTATGAACATTGCTGAAGTGTTTTAGATTTTAGGAATACCTGTTAAGCTATTATATAAAAATTAGCATTGCTGAAGTATTTTAGGTTCTAGGAATTACTGTGTTATATAAACTGATGAACATTGCTGAAGTATTTTAGGTTCTAGGAATACCTGTTAAGTTATTATATAAAAATGAACATTGCTGAAGTATTTTAGGTTCTAAGAATACCTGTGCTATATAAACTTATGAACATTGCTGAAGTGTTTTAGATTTTAGGAATACCTGTTAAGCTATTATATAAAAAATTAGCATTGCTGAAGTATTTTAGGTTCTAGGAATTACTGTGTTATATAAACTGATGAACATTGCTGAAGTATTTTAGGTTCTAGGAATACCTGTGTTATATAAACTGATGAACATTGCTGAAGTATTTTAGGTTCTAGGAATACCTATGTTATATAAACTGATGAACATTGCTGAAGTATTTTAGGTTCTAGGAATACCTGTGTTATATAAACTGATGAACATTGCTGAAGTATTTTAGGTTTTAGGAATACCTGTTAAGTTAGTATATGAATATGAACATTATTCTTCTTCTTCTACCTTTTTAGCTCCCAGTGGAGCATAGGTCTTCAACAAACATTTTCCAAGTCGTTCTATTTTTTTGCCATTCTTTTAAGATCATTCCATGCCTTCCCCATCATCTTCATCTCTGCTTCTATCTGTCTTCTCCAACAATTCCTTGGTCGTCCTCTTTGTCTTTTCCCCTGAGGATTCCATAAAAGGGAAACATGAACATTTCTGAAGTATTTTGAGCTCTAGAAATACCTGCGTTATATAAACTTATGAACATTGCTGAAGTATTTTAAGCTCTAGAAATACCTGCGTTATATAAACTTATGAACATTGCTGAAGTATTTTAAGCTCTAGAAATACCTGCGTTACATAAACTTATGAACATTGCTGAAGTATTTTAAGCTCTAGAAATACCTGTGTTATATAAACTTATGAACATTGCTGAAGTATTTTGAGCTCTAGAAATACCTGCGTTATATAAACTTATGAACATTGCTGAAGTATTTTAAGCTCTAGAAATACCTGCGTTATATAAACTTATGAACATTGCTGAAGTATTTTAAGCTCTAGAAATACCTGCGTTATATAAACTTATGAACATTGCTGAAGTATTTTAAGCTCTAGAAATACCTGCGTTATATAAACTTATGAACATTGCTGAAGTATTTTAAGCTCTAGAAATACCTGCGTTACATAAACTTATGAACATTGCTGAAGTATTTTGAGCTCTAGAAATACCTGTGTTATATAAACTTATGAACATTGCTGAAGTATTTTGAGCTCTAGAAATACCTGCGTTATATAAACTTATGAACATTGCTGAAGTATTTTAAGCTCTAGAAATACCTGCGTTATATAAACTTATGAACATTGCTGAAGTATTTTAAGCTCTAGAAATACCTGCGTTACATAAACTTATGAACATTGCTGAAGTATTTTAAGCTCTAGAAATACCTGCGTTACATAAACTTATGAACATTGCTGAAGTATTTTAAGCTCTAGAAATACCTGCGTTATATAAACTTATGAACATTGCTGAAGTATTTTAAGCTCTAGAAATACCTGCGTTATACAAATTTATAAACATTGCTGAAGTATTTTAAGCTCTAGAAATACCTGCGTTATATAAACTTATGAACATTGCTGAAGTATTTTAAGCTCTAGAAATACCTGCGTTATATAAACTTATGAACATTGCTGAAGTATTTTTGCTCTCAACAGTATAGAGAAAGCCAAAATATGAGCAGAAGTTTGGTATTTTTGCTCGCAATAATATTTAAAAACTATGCAAACAAGAATGAAAGTGAGAATTATTTCAGCCAGTAAAGAATACTTGAGTACAGCTCAGAATTAGGAGGGAAGAAGATATTTTAAGACTGGATGGCAGATCGAGGCATTTTATTTGAGATCGATTAATGCTTTGGAATGCAAGATAAAGTAGAGTTAATATAAAAACCGGATTTTCTTTGAGGGTAAATCGAAATAAATCTCTGAATACAAAGAGGAAAAGGAACAAATCTATATTTAAAGAGATGGGGTATCCATCTCATTGTCTGCTGTTGTTGTTTTGAGGTTACAGCAAGGGAAATAATAAATGTAAATAAAATGTCTCAGTATATCATTACACAGTTTATCAATAGATTGGTTAGTCTTTAATACCCTGGGTTTGTTCTAGAGATGGGCTCTGACCCTGACGTGAATCTCACTATCGCTGCATCCGATTTAAAAAAAGTGGCAGGGGACGTAAATAGAAGGGGAAGTGGTTAGACGGGTCTATCAGTGTGATAAGCTCCCTTTAGTTTTGTTTTATTCCTGTCGTTTTTTTTTTCTCTAGAGGTACTTTGGCCGAAACGTCTGTTAATGTGTTCTGCCCTGCATTACTGCAAAAGTGCATCAATAACAATATAACTGTCGACCTTTAATCCGGACACGTATGTGACGGTTCACAGTCTGCCGTTCGCCAGCTTTATATCTCTAGCAGTGTCCAGAAGGACTGCATTTTCCGTGAATATAACTTTTTCCTAAATTACACACGGTGTCCCCGCCATATAGGCAGATATTCTCTGACTTCAGAGATATTATATTTTTCTTTTATCATTGTCGAGTTTTAACATTGTAGGCAGATTTTTCCCTGTCAATTTTACTCGGGAAGCGGTCATCTTGGCCTACTATTTTCGGTTTCTAACTGCCACCGGTTCTTCAACGTGCGCAGATTGCACACGAGATCTTTTTTTTCCCCGTTATCCGACATCGCCAGATCTCACAATCCAGAGACTTAGGGGAAGGTGAATCCTTTATCTCACAATCCAGAGACTTAAGGTAAGGTGAATCCATGATCTCACAATCCAGAGACTTAGGGGAAGGTGAATCCATGATCTCACAATCCAGAGACTTAGGGGAAGGTGAATCAATGATCTCACAATCCAGAGACTTAGGGGAAGGTGAATCCATGATCTCACAATCCAGAGACTTAGGGGAAGGTGAATCCATGATCTCACAATCCAGAGACTTAGGGAAAGGTGAATCCTTGATCTCACAATCCAGAGACTTAGGGGAAGGTAAATCCATGGTCTCACAATCCAGAGACTTAGGGGAAGGTGAATCCATGATCTCACAATCCAGAGACTTAGGGGAAGGTGAATCCATGATCTTACAATCCAGAGACTTAGGGGAAGGTGAATCTATGATCTTACAATCCAGAGACTTAGGGGAAAGTGAATCTATGATCTTACAATCCAGAGACTTAGGGGAAGGTGAATCTATGATCTTACAATCCAGAGACTTAGGGGAAGGGGAATCCATGATCTCACAATCCAGAGACTTAGGGGAGGTGAATCTATGATCTCACAATCCAGAGACTTAGGGGAAGATGAATCCATGATCTCACAATCCAGAGCCTTAGGGAAAGGTGAATCCATGATCTCACAATCCAGAGACTTAGGGGAAGATGAATCCATGATCTCACAATCCAGAGACTTAGGGGAAGATGAATCCATGATCTCACAATCCAGAGACTTAGGGGAAGATGAATCCATGATCTCACAATCCAGAGACTTAGGGGAAAGTGAATCTATGATCTTACAATCCAGAGACTTAGGGGAAGGTGAATCCATGATCTTACAATCCAGAGATTTAGGGGAAGGTGAATCCATGATTTTACAATCTAGAGACTTAGGGGAAGATGAATCCATGATCTCACAATCCAGAGACTTAGGGGAAGGTGAATCTATGATCTTACAATCCAGAGACTTAGGGGAAGGTGAATCCATGATCTCACAATCCAGAGACTTAGGGGAAGGGAAATCCATGATCTCACAATCCAGAGACTTAGGGAAAAGTGAATCTATGATCTTACAATCCAGAGACTTAGGGGAAGGTGAATCTATGATCTTACAATCCAGAGACTTAGGGGAAGGGGAATCCATGATCTCACAATCCAGAGACTTAGGGGAAAGTGAATCTATGATCTTACAATCCAGAGACTTAGGGGAAGGTGAATCTATGATCTTACAATCCAGAGACTTAGGGGAAGGGGAATCCATGATCTCACAATCCAGAGACTTAGGGGAAAGTGAATCCATGATCTCACAATCCAGAGACTTAGGGGAAGGTGAATCTATGATCTTACAATCCAGAGACTTAGGGGAAGGGGAATCCATGATCTCACAATCCAGAGACTTAGGGGAAAGTGAATCTATGATCTTACAATCCAGAGACTTAGGGGAAGGGGAATCCATGATCTCACAATCCAGAGACTTAGGGGAAAGTGAATCTATGATCTTACAATCCAGAGACTTAGGGGAAGGTGAATCCATGATCTCACAATCCAGAGACTTAGGGGAAGGTGAATCCATGGTCTCACAATCCAGAGACTTAGGGAAAGGTGAATCTATGATCTTACAATCCAGAGACTTAGGGGAAGGTGAATCCATGATCTCACAATCCAGAGACTTAGGGAAAGGTGAATCTATGATCTTACAATCCAGAGACTTAGGGAAAGGTGAATCTATGATCTTACAATCCAGAGACTTAGGGGAAGGTGAATCCATGATCTCACAATCCAGAGACTTAAGGGAAGGTGAATTCATGATCTTACAATCCAGAGACTTATGGGAAGGTGAATCCATGATCGCACAAGGCGAATTCACGAAGAAACCACAGATTTGAAGAGACACACATTCCCACCACCTGCGTCGGGATTCGAACCAGGAACCTTCTTGTTCAGGTGCCGAGGTCTTACCGCTAGAGCACTCAGCTTACTTGGTATCTGATCATTTTTAAAATGTAACAAATCTTGTGATATCAAACAGCTCACCTGGTATCTGATCAATTTTAAAATGAAATAAATCTTGTGATATCACACACCTTTACCTAGTACATTGTAATATTCGTTGACATATCGCGATTTGTCTTTGTAATTTCATCATCGTCATCATCATCATCATATGCCATACCGGTTGGCATAGGCGATCATGTTCTTCAACAATCTTTTGTTAACCTTTAAGCGTATCAGCTCTGTTGTTGACTGTTATCCATGTCATGACACTAAGCTATCCAGTATTTTCTCTCTTTGTCGTCCGCGAAATATATTTCCCTTTATTTTGACAGTTGCAACGAAGTATTCCAACTTTCCTCTTCTCATGATGTGCCCGAAAATTGTTGTTTCTTTCTTATGTTTCTTAGAAGCTCCCTTATTGTGTTGGCCTCTGAGAATTTGTTTTCGTTAGTCTTTTTAGCTGTCAGTAAACTTTCAACATTCTTTTGAGAAATGCCATCTCTGTGGCCTGTAATCGTCTTTTCTTTCTAAAAACAGCACTGTATATCAAATGTGAAGGCCACTGTTGCATACTCCCCTGTACACCACATTACCTGGTCATCTACATACATTGCCACTTTGATACCACGTGGTAGTTCAGTAACTAGGTCATTCTTCTTCATATTCTTCTTCCTTTTTAGCTCCCAGTGGAGCATAGGTCTTCAACAAACACTTTCCAAGTCGTTCTGTTTTTTGCCATTCTTTTAAGATCATTCCATGTCTTCCCCATCATCTTCATCTCTGTTTCCATCTGTCTCTTAGACAGAGAGCCCTTCTCTTTCCTGGATGGCGGATTTACTTTTTTCTCTCTTTGACTTGTCCATGTTTGTGAAGTCTTTTCGGCTTATTTTGTAATAGTTTGGGATAGCCAGTCCCATGCCCAACCCTCCTTTCTCGCCTCTTACGAACATGCCTGGTAGGGTACAGCGCTGCTATTCTTTACTCCCCTTTCGGGCCCCGGCAGCGCACGGGCGAAACTAAGTCATTGATGTAGATTTTAAAAAGTGTTGGAGATAGTACTCCCCTCCCGGCCTGTGTAACGCCTTGCCGCAGTAAAACCTTCTTACTCTTAAGACCATCCAGTTGCACTCTGGCTCTCCTGTTGTGCAGGTTTCACCATTTTATACATTCTGCCATTTACTCCGCAATTTCTCAGTTTCCTCAAAAGCCCATCCTTCCATAAATTATCAAACGCTTTCTTTAGGTCTATCCATGTTGCTAGTACCAGTTTCTTTTCTTGGAACGCATCCTCAATTTCCCTGACATGTTCATTTGTCCAGGAATTGGGAGAGACATAGGTAGGGTTATCCGCTGCTTTTCATTTTGTTAATCTCCACCGGGAAATGTACTTTAAACATATTTCTTCAATTTCCTTCCTCCTTTCTCTTTCATTTATTTAAGATTTAATCTGATTTTTGTTGTTCTGTTGATCTCTGCTGCTGTTGGTTTCTGCTGCTGTTATGTTTCCCAGTATTTCTAATATTCCGTCAATCCATCTTTTTCGTTGTCAAGACTTGAGTCTGGTTTTGATTATTGAAGGCTCGTTGTGTTGTAGAACTGGAGTCGTCAGTCGCTGGACACTGCGAGGCTTGCTGAAGGGGGAATCTGAGCACCTATGGACATGTTCGGAGTGCAATGATGACGCCCCGCAAATAACTCAATAACTCGTGTTGTGTTTTGATCTTTCTGCCTTGTCACGTGACCAAATATTTTATGTGTTGCTTCTGTATGTATTCCATGGTGGAAATTATTCCTTGGATTTTTTTCTCAACTCTTTATTTATAATCTTATCTTCCAGGCTGTTTTTTTTTTATCTATTGTCTGACACCATTTTATCTCAGTTAATTTTCTTGTTGTTCTTGTATCCACAGTCCAGGTCTGGCATTGGTAGCACAACGTTGGGATGAAGATTGTATTGTATAGTGCCCGTTTTGCCTCTAAATATATTTCTATGTAAGACACTAGTGGTGATAGCTGTCCGATGATTTGACAAGCCTTGTTCCATCTTGTGTCTATTTCTGCTGATTGTGAATTGTGGTTAGTCCCTCGACTTCCTAGATATTTAACATTTCTGTTCTGCTAAATTCAAATCCTGACAAATTAAACAACTCTCAAAATTACAAAAAACATTTCCTAGACATCACAAAAACCTCTTCGTGATAAATTGTAATCATATGGTGATAATGTAGACAATACTGGACAAAATAAAAATCATGAAAATTATATCGTGGCTTATTTGATCTTCCGAGGCTTGTACGAGGAGCATAACTAACGAGGCGTGTTGTTCTCAAATATAATTGGTTAATTTTCCAAGCGGTCATTATTATTATAAGGAAGGTCAGTTTTCTTTTAACGCGAGTTAATGAGACATTTGACATATCATCATCATCATTATTATAATGATTTAGATTTATCTTTAACGCGTCTCTTATTTGATCATTTTTAAGCGACTGGCGTGAGCGACGATGTATCTTTTTGCTTATTGTTGGATTCCTAACTTTTATTCCGAGTTTTGCTGGCAGATAATATATGGAACAATGGTTTCCAAAGCGTTTTTTTTTGTTCTCGAAAAGTAACCGATGTTTCCATAGTTTGCCTTTATTGTTACCGTGGAATCTAATTACTTCCATTTCTGAACTCCCTCGGTTTCAGTTTGTCCAAACTGCCCTCGTCATACCAAACTTGTCCTCGTTCAGGCTTGGGGAGCACACAATGTGGAATGTTGATAGCAGGAAAAAAGCTGCGCCAAATGAGTGCAAGACGCCAGTTTGGACGTCTGATTATAACACGAGAAGTGGCTTCAGATTACGATAACTACCCTATCGCATCCTTCCTTCCTTCCTTCCTTCCTTCCTTCCTTCCTTCCTTCCTTCCTTCCTTCCTTCCTTCCTTCCTTCCTTCCTTCCTTCCTTCCTTCCTTCCTTCCTTCCTTCCTTCCTCCCTCCCTCCCTCCCTCCCTCCCTCCCTCCCTCCCTCCCTCCCTCCCTCCCTCCCTCCCTTCCTTCCTTCCTTCCTTCCTTCCTTCCTTCCTTCCTTCCTTCCTTCCTTCCTTCCTTCCTTCCTTCCTTCCTTCCATTCATCCTCCCTCCCAACCTATCTCCGTGACGTCCTTTCTCCCTCTCACACTCCCTCTTTGACTTCCTTCCTTCCTTCATTCCATCCTCCCTCCCAACCTACCTCCGTGCCTTCCTTTCTCCCTCCCACACTCACTCTTTGACTTCTTTCCTTCCTTCCTTCCTTCATTCCATCCTCTGCTCTTTATCCATTCTTCTCTCCTTCCCCTCTTGTCCGTCCTCCTTGCTATCTTTCTCTCTCTCACAACCCTCACGATTGTTTGGAGACAACATTGATAGCTTCAACCAGCTTCCTCCATTCATTTCTGTTTGCCACCGTTTATTGTAATCCCTGAATTTCATACACCTTGCAAGCTCTAATGTTGTCATCCCATTACCTATGCTGTCTTCTGTCCTTCCATCTCCCATATACACACACACACACACACACACCTTTCACCTGTAGTAACAAATTCCTTTACTTTCTCAACAATTCCGAATTAAATTTAACCAAACAAAATAGTAATTACTAGTGAAAATTGCACGGATATATTAAGATACGCATGTCTTTTCAGAGATACAACCACTTCAGTGAGGTAGAACTCTATACACAGCTCGGTGGATGATTTTCGTAAACTCGTGAAAGGAGAAATAAGATCGATTTTTTAAAGTGTAAATTAGAAGGTTGATAGTTTTGTCCTAAGGTGAATTAAAATGTTGATTAGTTTCTGGAAGTGTAAAATAGAAGATTGATTAATTTCTGGATGTGTAAGGTAGAAAATTGATTCATTTGTGGATGTGTAAATTAGATTGATTAGTTATTCAAGTATAAATTAGAAGATTGATTAGTTTGAGGAAGTGCAATTTAGAAGATTGTTTAGTTTGAGAAAGTGTAAATTACAAAGTTTATTAGTTTGTTAAGTGCAAATTAGAAGATCGATTAATTTGTGGAAGTGTAAATTAGAACTTTGATTAGTTTATCTGAGTTTAAATTAGACGATTGTTTAGTTTGTGGAAGTGTAAATTAGAAAGTTGACTAGTTTATGTAAGTGTAAGTTAGAAGGTTGATTAATTTGTCTCAGTGTAAATTAGATTTCTTAGTTTGTGGAAGTGTAAATTAGAAGATTGATTAATTTTGTCTCAGTGTAAATTAGATTTCTTAGTTTGTGGAAGTGTAAATTAGAAGATTGATTAATTTGTCCAAGTGCACATCCCAAAATAGAACAGACATCTGATGATGATGCCCTGGTACAATATTGGACTAGGGAGTGCAAACCCCAAAAAAACCATTACTGACAGAAATCGGATGCAACTAAACGGCAAAATGTCTCAAAATTATATTTAAAAAAACACATACAAATAAAAATATCGTTCAACGAATCCCAAATGCGGATCTAATTGAATGGGGTTCAAAACTGAGACATCTGTCTTCAAATCAAACATCTTTGAACGGTTTTGCCAATTCCTGCTTTCTACAATTATTTAATTATAACATTCCTCTTTGAGACTTCAAAATAACATTTCATGCTGGAATTCATTATGAGTCTTATTCCTTTTCTCGTGTATTATTTTTTTTTTCTATTTTACTCGACAAATTGTCATGCTGAAAATGAAGAAAAAAGAATTTTGGACGGAAAATAAATAAACAACAAGCTGCCCTAAGCTCGTAATGTACAAGTGTCCAGAATAAAAACAAAGGGGCGTCACTCACCGATTCTGATGAAGGTTGTAAATAAAATAATGAAATTATGTCTAATCAGGGTTCTGTCCCTTTCTTGTGTTCAAAAAAAGGGCGGTAAATGTCTGTCGGATAATTCTAGTTGTTAATTATAAAAATACGGGTAATTTGATGATCAAGAAACTGTGTTTTGATGTGGAAATATGATTATTATGCGTTGTAGTTTGAGACGGAAGTATCCGTTTCTGTTGTTCACTTTGTGGTGTTGTAAAATGTCACGGCTGTTTATCAATTACATTTTAGTTGTTAGGAGCAGTTGATTATTTAAAAAAAAAATAACATGTTATGGGTCTGTTATATTACATTCTGGTTTGATAGCGGAAGTTATAGCTCAACAACGTAATAATGTCTGTGTTAAAAAATGAGAGACGTCACTACAGAAGCAACATAAAAACATAGTTTGGTCACGTGATAGGACAGAAAGCCCAAATTCTAACACAACGCGCCATTAATAAACGTTTCGAGAACATCAGACTCAAGGGCCGACCACGAAAAAGGCGGATTGATGGAATATTAGAAACACTGGGAAATATAACAGCAGGAGAGGCGAACAGAAGAGCAAAAGATGGATTGATGGAATATTAGAAACACTAGAAAACAACCAACAGAAGAGCAAAAGATGGATTTATGGAATATTAGAAACACTAGAAAACAACCAACAGAAGAGCAAAAGATGGATTTATGGAATATTAGAAACACTAGAAAACAACCAACAGAAGAGCAAAAGATGGATTTATGGAATATTAGAAACACTAGAAAACATAATAGCAGGAGAGGCGAACAGAAGAGCAAAAGATGGATTTATGGAATATTATAAACACTAGAAAACAACCAACAGAAGAGCAAAAGATGGATTTATGGAATATTAGAAACACTAGAAAACAACCAACAGAAGAGCAAAAGATGGATTTATGGAATATTAGAAACACTAGAAAACAACCAACAGAAGAGCAAAAGATGGATTTATGAAATATTAGAAACACTAGAAAACAACCAACAGAAGAGCAAAAGATGGATTTATGAAATATTAGAAACACTAGAAAACAACCAACAGAAGAGCAAAAGATGGATTTATGAAATATTAGAAACACTAGAAAACATAACAGCAGGAGAGGCCGACAGAAGAACAAATGACCACAAATTACATTTCTCGACGTTGAAAGGAACATAAGGCAGGAAAGAAGAAATGAATTCAAAAAGTTCCACACTTCTCGATCATTCCTGTGTTTGTATTACAAACATTAATCTCATTATCATCATCATCATCATCGAGTGCCGTCTCCGCATCGAAGTTTAGCTATCACGGAACATCATTCCTTTCTATCTCTTGCTTTGATAATGCAGGTTGTCATAGGCTGACTTGTCCACCTTTTAATGTTACTCGTCCATGTTAGTCTTCGTCTGGCTCTTTTACCTTGTATTTTCCCTTCCAAGATTATTTTTAGTAGGCTGTTGTGTCTTTTAACATGCCCCAAAATCTCATTTGTCTTGTTTGAATTGTGTTTAGCAGTTCTCTTTTCATTGTTAGTTGTTTTAAGACTTCATTGTTTGTTTTCTTTTCTTTCCATTCAACTCTACATTTTCTTCTCTAAATCCATATTTGAAAGACTTTAATTTTGTGTTTATTTTAATCCCCTAGAATACACAAACACAAGACATAATTGAGCCATTTAATGGCAGTTGTGTGACGTACACGAAATGCATCTTTCATTTATCTTCGTTCTTCCATTATTTGTCTTTCTCATTCACTTTTGTCTTGCTTGTCTTGTTTGTCTTGTTTGTCTTGCTTGTCTTGTGTTCAATGGAAGTATCTCCTTCAGCATTTGTTGGATGTTTTCTTTGAGTATATTGTTCATTGCTCGTTACACGTATTTTTTGGGGCTATAATTGAGGGAATACTAATAGGAAACGTGTATACAAATCATCGCAACAGTGGGTAATCTGATCATCAGAAGTGATCCCCGCCTAGCAAATGTTTCGGTCCTCTAGCTTCTTGACACTTATATTGAGGGTTGGGGGAGAAGGGGAGGGGAATGATGGTGGGTCCGCTTGGGTCATGACTCCCAGGATTTGACCTCCTGCTACATTCAACACGAAGGCCCACGCTCTATCTGGCATGCAATAATTACATCTGTTTTGACTTCAGAGAACAACACAAAAAGTAGCTCTTAAAAAAATATAGAACATCAAAAAAAGAACCAATTGACTTTTTTGGCACATCATGAGAAGAGGGAAATTGAAATACTTGGTTACAACTGGCAAAATACAGGGAAAGAGAGATCGCGGACAACAAAGAGAGAAGATACTAGATACCTTGGTGTCATCGAACGGTAAACAGTCAACAACAGAATTGATACGATGTACAGTGGATAGAGAATTGTTGAAGGACGTAATCGCCCACGCCAAATGGTGAGGCACATGATGATGATGATGATTCTTCTTTCTGTCTTCTCTTAGTATTGTTCTTTGCTTGACAATGTTGTATTTGTTGAGTATAATTGTATTGTAGAGTTCTCTAATCGCTGCATTCTTTTTTTTTTTTTTTTTTGCTATGCTTCTTTCTATGTCAACTTTCTATTTTCAACTTTGGATATTGTAACTTTTTTCAACCTAGACGTAAACTTGTAACTGGAACGCGGTTACAGTTACAGTCCGGCTTGGTTTTGTCTTTACAGACATCAGTGAGTTACTCAATCTTCTATGTCTTGCTGTTGTTAGGATCATCATCATCCCAGCACACCAAACAGGCCCATAGGTGCTCGAATATTCACATTAAGAATCTAGAGAAAATCTGAGGAGAGTCCTGAAGTACACAAAGTGGGAGGTGTCGGTAGCCTAATTGGGAAAACCACCCGACTGGGCCACCGACGTTCGGACAACCCGTGTTCGATTCCCGCTAGAAGCAGTGTGAGTTGTAATCGTGGTTGGAGAAAAAAAAATATTACTCCCGTAATCGACCCAGCCGCTGGCAGAAAATGGTACCAGGGTAGTACTCTTGGAAGGTGAGGAATGCCGCTTCACGTCGTGAGTTTCGATACTTGAAGCAACACTGTCCAGAAGTCTCCGAACACTTCAGGAATAGGCGGTCGAGCACATATGGGTGAAAACACGCGAGCTAAGACTACAATTCAAGTCTCGTATTTTACCGTTACGTGCACGAACTCCGGTGAACGCCCTGCCATCAACGGTGGCGCAGGTTTTGCTCGCAATTTCGCCCAGGAAGCAGAGCGACAGTTATGGTCTACTCTTTACGATTTTAGCGACCAATGGTTTCTCTAATTGGAAGAGAAAGGGTAGGGACTGAGACAATGCTAAGCTACATACAGAAACAGCAAATATATACTGGTTTGTAGCTACATAGAGAAGCTGCAAATATATACTGGTTTGTAGCTACATAGAGAAGCTGCAAATATATACTGGTTTGTAGCTACATACAGAAACAGCCAATATATTGGTTTGTAGCTACATACAGAAACAGCCAATATATTGGTTTGTAGCTACATACAGAAACAGCCAATATATTGGTTTGTAGCTACATACAGAAACAGCCAATATATACTGGTTTGTAGCTACATAGTAAAAAAAAAAAAAGTAAAGTACCCCCGTCACGCCGAGTGGCGTATAGGGAAACATGGTGTTAGTGACCCTATATTTTACAGACCTTCAGCACATGATTTTTGGGGTAATGTGGTCGGTATTACGCCCGTGCTGCTTTACTTTCCCAGAAATAATCCGGTACCCATTTAAGGCTGGGTGAACCCGGAGCCGTCGGTTGGGATCGAACCCTACCCCTTGTCCGTAGTAGTCCAGTTCACTAACCACTGAGCTATCGCGGCTCCCACTAATTTTTAGGGAATTAGTAAAACCCAGGTGTCCTCGCCAGGGTACGAACCCCGGCTGTTGCCGTGGTAAGCCAACCGCACCTACATAGAGAAGCTGCAATATATACTGGTTTGTAGCTACATAGAGAAGCTGCAAATATATACTGGTTTGTAGCTACATAGAGAAGCTGCAAATATATACTGGTTTGTAGCTACATACAGAAACAGCCAATATATTGGTTTGTAGCTACATACAGAAACAGCCAATATATTGGTTTGTAGCTACATACAGAAACAGCCAATATATTGGTTTGTAGCTACATACAGAAACAGCCAATATATACTGGTTTGTAGCTACATAGAGAAGCTGCAAATATATACTGGTTTGTAGCTACATAGAGAAGCTGCAAATATATACTGGTTTGTAGCTACATAGAGAAGCTGCAAATATATACTGGTTTGTAGCTACATAGAGAAGCTGCAATATATACTGGTTTGTAGCTACATACAGAAACAGCCAATATATTGGTTTGTAGCTACATACAGAAACAGCCAATATATTGGTTTGTAGCTACATACAGAAACAGCCAATATATTGGTTTGTAGCTACATACAGAAACAGCCAATATATACTGGTTTGTAGCTACATACAGAAACAGCAAATATATTGGTTTGTAGCTACATACAGAAACAGCCAATATACACTGGTTTGTAGCTACATACAGAAAGAACAATTATACCGGTACGTAACTACACACAGAAACTATAATTAGACTGGTTTGTAGCTACATACAGAATTAACAATTATACTGGTTTGTAGCTACATACAGAATTAACAATTATACTGGTTTGTAGCTACATACACAAATTAACAATTATACTGGTTTGTAGCTACATACAGAA
Source organism: Megaustenia siamemsis (assembly GCA_032433765.1). Taxonomy (NCBI): domain Eukaryota; kingdom Metazoa; phylum Mollusca; class Gastropoda; order Stylommatophora; family Ariophantidae; genus Megaustenia; species Megaustenia siamemsis. The sequence goes on along the minus strand of JAVIAB010000091.1, from coordinate 13,054,859 downwards.
TTAACAATTATACTGGTTTGTAGCTACATACAGAATTAACAATTATACTGGTCTGGAAGTGAAGAAAGAAGAACGAAAAGAAGGGTTTCTTTAACGTGTGCGAGTGCACTTGGGGACATCCTGTTTATTCCCGTTATCCGAGACGGCTAGATATCGAATCTCATAACCCTGTGATCAGGGGATGGTAGGGCCACAAAGAAACCAGAGATCCGAGGAGAAATTCCAACAACGTGTCTTTTGCTTCCTCTACCTTTCTGCTCCTTGTGGAGCATAGGTCTTCGACAAACACTTTCAGGTCCCTGTGGAACATAGGTCTTCAACAAACACTTTCAGGTCCCTGTGGAGCATAGGTCTTCAACAAACACTTTCAGGTCCCTGTGGAGCATAGGTCTTCAAAAAACACTTTCAGGTCCCTGTGGAGGATAGGTCTTCAACAAACACTTTCAGCTCCCTGTGGAGCATAGGTCTTCAACAAACACTTTCAGGTCCCTGTGGAGCATAGGTCTTCAACAAACACTTTCAGGTCCCTGTGGAGCATAGGTCTTCAACAAACACTTTCAGGTCCCTGTGGAGCATAGGTCTTCAACAAACACTTCCCAAGCCGTTCTGCTTCTTGCCATTCTTTTAAGATCATTCCATGTCTTCCCCATCCTCTTCATCTCTGCATCTATCTTTCTTCTCCAAGAATTCTTTGATCTTCCTCTTCGTCTTTTCCCCTGGGGATTACATAAAAAGGGCCTGTTGTGTAATACTCTCAGTTGGCTTCCGCAGTGTCTGTCCTATCCAGCACCATCGTCTTTGCTGTATCTCTTTATCCACTGGTATTTGACTGGTACATTTCCATAATTCTACGTTAGTGATTTTGTCTTGCCATTTCCATCCCGTTATTCTGCGTAAGCATCCATTTATGAAGGTCACAACGTGTGGCTGGATTTAAATCTGTCCATATCCAGAAGCTGGCAACCCCTCCCCCCCCCCCCCGCTGGCGCACCATCATCTCCCCTCCCTCCATCTTATGGCCAGTCATTGAAGCAAAATATCTGTAATGCGACACACAAGGAGTGCATGGGGATTTACAGCCCGCTCGATAGGCAGAATAGTCAAAGAAGACAGTGGTGCGTACGTTATGACCACGAGTAGCATGACGATGGAGGTGGTGGCAGTGACCAGGGCATTAACCTAGTTAGAGTCACAAGACTACACCCACGCATGTATACTGAGTGATTCGATGAGCATGATAAAAAGAAGAGTGGAGTACGCAAGAAAAAAAGAGTGTAGTATGCAAGGTAGGAAATGGACTCTGTACTTAGCAATGGGTAGAGTCATTGCAGAAGTCAAAAATACGTAGGGTCACCTTTGTCTACGTCCCAGGACATGCTGGAGTACGGGGAAATGAAGGAGCGGACAGGTTGGCTAGCTGTGATGTCGTTGAAGACGGTCAACCAATGGATCGGGCGGACATCATCAATGCCTTCCGAGATGCGGGAAGGGCACAGGACTTCAACAACCATGAGTCCACGTCACTCCTTCGGATGAAAGAGATGGGAGTTAAGATGGGCACAGCCAGAAATGAGAAACTTAGTGGGCGTGTAAGAAGACTTATCAACCAACACAGAACTGGATTCGTCAGTTGCTGGACACTGCGGGACTTACTGAGGATGATATCTGAGCACCTATGGACATGTTCGGTTGGCTTACCACGGCAACAGCCGGGGTTCGTACCCTGGCGAGGACACCTGGGTTTTACTAATTCCCTAAAAATTAGTAGGAGCCGCGATAGCTCAGTGGTTAGTGAACTGGACTACTACGGACAAGGGGTAGGGTTCGATCCCAACCGACGGCTCCGGTTCACCCAGCCTTAAATGGGTACCGGATTTTTTCTGGAAAGTAAAAGCAGCACGGGCGTAATACCGACCACATTACCCCAAAAATCATGTGCTGAAGGTCTGTAAAATATAGGGTCACTAACACCATATTTCCCTATACGCCACTTGGCGTGACGGGGGTACTTTACTTTTTTTTTACTTATGGACATGTTCGGAGTGCAATGATGATGATACGCAAATAACTCAATAACTCAATAACTCAATAACTCAATAACTCAATAACTCAATAACTCAATAACTCAATAACTCAATAACTCAATAACTCAATAACTCAATAACTCAATAACTCAATAACTCAATAACTCATTGAAGCGACATAATCTGTTTCACCTTTTCTGAACTCATTCCTACACAACACTTATCCCGTGCACCGAAACGCCAAGATTGTTGCCTGTCACAAACTGTAAATGTACACACATCTCTCAAAGTAAGAAACCCTCACCATAACCTCGTCCGTTGTTCAAATATGCTTGGGTCCCTCGTGGCATGAAGCGTAAGTTAGACTGGGAAGCTGTCACGTTGAGTTAGTTCTGTTTTAGGACATCTCATTTTGTTCTCCTGTTTTCATGCTTATACCGCTTGTTTGTAAATGAACACCTCGTGTTTAGATTACTATTGTTCCTGTATTCTTGATTTCATTTGTCTTATGTGTGACTGTTGCTATTACTATTACAACAAACACTACAACAACAACAACTACTACTGCTACTACTACCACTACCACTACCATTACTATTAATATTAATATTAATATTATAACTGCTGTAATTTTACTACTACAACCACTACTACTACTACTACAACCACTACTACTACTACTACTACAACCACTACTACTACTACTACAACCACTACTACTACTACTACTACAACCACTACTACTACAACCAATACTACTACTACTACAACCACTACTACTACTACTACTACTACTACTACTACTACTACTACAGCTACTACTACTACTACTACTACTACAACCAATACTACTAGAACTACTACTACTAGAACCACTAATACTACTAAAACCACTACTGCTACTACAACCACTACTACTACTAAAACCACTACTGCTACTACAACCACTACTACTACTACTACAACCACTACTACTACTACTACAACCACTACTACTACTAAAACCACTACTGCTACTACAACTAATACTACTACTACTACAACCACTACTACTACTAAAACCACTACTGCTACTACAACCACTACTACTACTACTAATACTACTACAACCAATACTACTACTAAAACCACTACTGCTACTACAACCACTACTACTACTACCACTATTACGACTACTACAACCACTACTACTACTAAAACCACTACTGCTACTACAACCACTACTACTGTACTACTAAAACTACTACTACTACTACTACTACTACAACCACTACTACTACTAAAACCACTACTACTACTACAACCACTACTACTACTACTACAACTACTACTACTACAAAAACCACTACAACTACTACAACCACTACTACTACTACTACTACAACCACTACTACTACTACTACTACTACTACTACTACAACCACTACTACTACTACAACCACTACTACTACTACTACTACTACTACTACTACTACTACTACTACATTCACTACTACTACCTGACTACTACTACTACTACTAGAACTACTATTAATACAATTTAGTTATTTTTTTATTATTCCACTCCATTTATTTTTCGAACCTCTTTTCATTTATCTCCTTCCACGTTTTATTTCATCTACTTTCACTTTTTCCTCTCTTCAATGCCTTTTCTTTGTGTTTTTTCTAATTTTCTTCTCTTTCTTCTCTATTTACTCTTCTTTTCATCCTCCTCTTTCTTCTCAATATTCTTTCACTTTTCCTGTTTTTTATCTCTTACTCTTCCTCTTTTATTTCCTCTTCTTTTTGTATCCATCTTTTACTTGTTATTCTTCTGCTATTTCTTCTTCCATTTCTATTTCTTCTTCTTACTGTTCTTTTTTCTCTTTTTATTGTTTGTCTTTTGGTGTACCTTTGTTCATACTATCATTCTATGATATATACACCTTTAAGTTACCTCTGCCTTGTAACATCAAAAATTCGTCATCAACAATTCTCCATCCATAATTATTCATCCATAATTCTTCATAAAAAAGTATTCATCAACAAATCTTCATCCACAATGCTCCATCAACAACTCTACATCAACAACTCTACATCAACAATTCTTCATCTACAATTCTTCATCAACAATTCTCCATCAACAATTCTCCACCCGCAATGCTCCGTCAACAGTTCTCCATCAACAATTCTCCATCAACAATTCTCCATCAACAATGCTCTAACAACAATTCTCTATCAACAATTCTCCATCAACAATTCTCCATCAACAATTCTCCATCAACAATGCTCTAACAACAGTTCTCCATCAACAATTCTCCATCAACAATGCTCTAACAACAATTCTCCATCAACAATTCTCCATCAACAATGCTCTAACAACAATTCTCCATCAACAATGCTCTAACAACAATGCTCTATCAACAATTCTCCATCAACAATGCTCTAACAACAATGCTCTAACATCAATGCTCTATCAACAATGCTCTGTCAACAATTCTTCATCAACAATTCTCCATCAACAATTCTCCATCAACAATTCTCCATCAACAATTCTCCATCAACAATTCTCCATCAACAATTCTCCATCAACAATGCTCTAACAACAATTCTCCATCAACAATTATCCATCAACAATTCTCCATCAACAATTCTCCATCAACAATGCTCTAACAACAGTTCTCCATCAACAATTCTCCATCAACAATGCTCTAACAACAATTCTCCATCAACAATTCTCCATCAACAATGCTCTAACAACAATTCTCCATCAACAATGCTCTAACAACAATGCTCTATCAACAATTCTCCATCAACAATGCTCTAACAACAATGCTCTAACAACAATTCTCCATCAACAATGCTCTAACAACAATGCCCTAACAACAATTCTCCATCAACAATGCTCTAACAACAATGCTCTAACAACAATTCTCCATCAACAATGCTCTAACAACAATGCCCTAACAACAATTCTCCATCAACAATGCTCTAACAACAATGCTCTATCAACAATTCTCCATCAACAATGCTCTAACAACAATTCTCCATCAACAATGCTCCATCAACAATGCTCTAACAACTATTCTCCATCAACAATGCTCTATCAACAATTCTCCATCAACAATTCTCCATCAACAATGCTCTAACAACAATGCTCTAACAACAATGCTCTAACAACAATGCTCTATCAACAATGCTCTAACAACAATTCTCCATCAACAATGCTCTAACAACAATTCTCCATCAACAGTGCTCTAACAACAATTCTCCATCAACAATGCTCTAACAACAATTCTCCATCAACAATGCTCTATCAACAATTCTCCATCAACAATGCTCTATCAACAATTCTCTAACAACAATTCTCCATCAACAATGCTCTAACAACAATTCTCCATCAACAATGCTCTATCAACAATTCTCCATCAACAATGCTCTATCAACAATGCTCTAACAACAATTCTCCATCAACAATGCTCTAACAACAATTCTCCATCAACAATGCTCTAACAACAATTCTCCATCAACAATGCTCTAACAACAATTCTCCATCAACAATGCTCTAACAACAATGCTCTATCAACAATTCTCCATCAACAATGCTCTAACAACAATTCTCCATCAACAATTCTCCATCAACAATGCTCTAACAACAATGCTCCATCAACAGTTCTCCATCAACAATGCTCTAACAACAATTCTCCATCAACAATTCTCCATCAACAATGCTCTAACAACAATTCTCCATCAACAATTCTCCATCAACAATGCTCTAACAACAATGCTCTAACAACAATTCTCCATCAACAATTCTTCATCAACAATGCTCTAACAACAATTCTCCATCAACAATTCTCCATCAACAATGCTCTAACAACAATTCTCCATCAACAATTCTCCATCAACAATGCTCTAACAACAATTCTCCATCAACAATTCTCCATCAACAATTCTCCATCAACAATTCTCCATCAACAATGCTCTAACAACAATTCTCCATCAACAATTCTCCATCAACAATGCTCTAACAACAATTCTCCATCAACAATTCTCCATCAACAATTCTCAATGAAATCCTAGTGCAACCCTCTTGTCTGAGAATATCAAAACCCTGTCCAGCATTTCTCCATGTGTATCCAACTTCCTCAGGATGCCCTAATTCAGACACACGCTATGAAATGAGCATCAATAACACACCAGAATTAATCAGTCCCACCCCAACTATACTCTTTCCTGTTTTCTATATTCGCTGTCAAATTATGATTGTAATCCTAATGAGAAGTGTTCGGCGCAATATTCATATCAAAGTTGTGCTACCAATGCCAGACCTGGACTCTAGACTCAAGAACAATAAGAAAATAACCTCTTCCTCTTTTCTCTTTTCACTGATACCTAAAAGGTGTCGTGGTTTATATCATTTGTCGTTCTTGAGCTGCTCGAACTGTCTGAATTAGTGATTGTCCTTTGTTGTTACATGTCTCTGTCACTGCATCTATCCATTTTCTTCTTTTCTCTTTTCACTGATACCTAAAAGGTGTCGTGTTTTATATCATGTGTCGTTCTTGAGCTGCTCGAGCTGTCTGAATTAGTGATTTTCCTTTGTTGTTACATGTCTCTGTCACTGCATCTATCCATCTTCTTCTGGGTCTTCCACTTGGTCTTTTTCCATGCATTCTCGAGAAGAACGCCCTTGATGGTGATTGGTGCGGATTCATTCTGACCAGGTGGCCAAACCATTTAAGTTGTTAAAATAACCTCTACTGAGATGAAATATGTTAGACAAATGACAGGAAACAGCCTGAGGGATAAGATCAGAAATGAAGAACTGAGAGAAAAGCTGGGAATAATTCAAGCCATAGAATATATACAGAAACAACAGATACAATGATTTGACCTCGTGATAAGGCAGAAAGATCAAAACACAACGAGCCTTTAAAAAACATTTCGACAAAACGTGATTCAAAGGTCTACAAAGAAAAGATGGAATGTTAGAAACACTATGAAACATAACAGTAGTAGCCAACAGAAATACAAAAGTCAGCAAACTATTCTTCCCCTCGACGCTGAAAGGTAAATCATAAAGGGAATAAGAAAGACAATGTGCCACGGGCTCCTAAAAATAGTAAGAAATCGCATGAGCAATCAACAAGTTTGGATACAAAGGGAGAAAAATATTTAAAATTAGAATGTATCAACATTGCAAGTGAAACTCGTCTCAGGGAACCAGTCTTGCGAGTCCGAGGGTCTTCCGCGAAGATCAAGCAGAAAGAAAGCAGATCACAAATCTGAAATACCAACAGAAAGAGAGCAGACAGAACGGTAGCGAGGCGGAACTTTCAAAGTGCAAATACAAAAATTAAACACAAAAATATAGACGTCATATCTTCGTCAAATAAAGATGGTTCTAAAATAATCGAAATAGTAGGGGCTTATGGGAAGTAGGGGCTTGTGGGAAGTAGTGACTCGTAGAAAGTAGTGACTCGTGGAAAGTAGGGGCTTGTGGGAAGTAGTGACTCGTGGAAAGTAGGGGCTGGTGGAAAGTAGGGGCTGGTGGAAAGTAGGAGCTCGTGGTAAGTAGGGGCTGGTGGAAAGTAGGGGCTGGTGGAAAGTAGGGGCTGGTGGAAAGATCGACTTTAGAAACAGGGAAGAAAAGGCATTAAAGTTACCAAATAAAATAATTATTTCAACAGCATAGATAGCTATAGATATACAAACAATCTTTCTGCAACACCTTATCGTAAAAGCAGTATGGCAAAAGAAAAAATGGGCGAATTGAGAAGTTACAGTTTCAAACCGACGTGTGCTTGCTAGTCTGATTCTGAGGTATTTGGTGATTGACAGATTGTTGTTTATCCAGCCCCTATTCGTTTATTTATCCAGCCCCTATTTCTTTATTCATCCAGCCCCTATTTCTTTATTTATCCAGCTCCTATTTCTTTATTTATCCAGCTCCTATTTCTTTATTTATCTAGACCATATTTCTTTATTTATCCAGCCCCTATTTCTTTATTTATCCAGCCCCTATTTCTTTATTTATCCAACCCCTATTTCATTATTTATTCAGACCCTATTTCTTTATTTATCCAGCTCCTATTTCATTATCTTACCAGATCCTTTTTCTTTATTTATCCAGCTCTTTTTTCTTTATTTATCCAGCCCCTATTTCTTTATTTATCCAGCCTCTATTTCTTTATTTATCCAGCCCCTATTTCTTTATCTTACCAGATCCTTTTTCTTTATTTATCCAGCCTCTATTTCTTTATTTATCCAGCCCCTATTTTATTATCTTACCAGATCCTTTTTCTTTATTTATCCAGCTCCTATTTCTTTATTTATCCAGCCTCTATTTTTTTATCCAGCCCCTATTTCATTATCTTAACAGATCCTTTTTCTTTATTTATCCAGCCCCTATTTCTTTATTTATCCAGCTCCTATTTCTTTATTTATCCAGCTCCTATTTCTTTATTTATCCAGCTCCTATTTCTTTATTTATCCAGCCCCCATTTCTTTATCTTACCAGATCATATTTCTTTATTTATCCAGCCCCTATTTATTTATTTATCCAGCCCCTATTTCTTTATTTATCCTGCCCGTATTTCTTTTTTTCTCCAGCCCCTATTTCTTTATTTATCCAGCCCCTATTTCTTTATTTATCCAGCCCCTATTTCTTTATTTATCCAGCCTCTATTTCTTTATTTATCCAGCCCCTATTTCTTTATTTATCCAGCCCCTATTTCTTTATTTATCCAGCTCATATTTCTTTATTTATCCAGCCTCTATCTCTTTATTTATCCAGCCCCTATCTCTTTATTTATCCAGCCCCTATCTCTTTATTTTTCCAGCCCCTATTTCTTTATTTTTCCAGACCCTATTATTTCATTTATTGAAATCTTACAAACCACGCCTACAGCTGAACTTTGAACTCAGTTCAAAGATATTTGATTTTTATAAACGTATTGTTCTTCTACGTGTTTATGTATTATTGAGTCCAGCAGAAGTTCTACAACCGAAACGTCGAATACTGCCTTGTGCCAGTTTTTATCTCTGTGAAATTATAATATAATCTTATCTGAATTTTTTTTACCCCCCTTATTGCCAGCTTTACGTCAGCACCGCATATTTACGACTACTCGACCCTCCGTTTTTCCGCCAATATCGACACGTTTCTCTGCATTGTAATAAACGATCGCTTTCCCCTCGGTTACAGATCATATGCATAATGTATTAGAATGTTGTATATTAACGAGAAATAACTCGCGGTCAAGTCAGCTCAAATGATAGAAAAGGTGAGGGAAAGACGGGTTTTGGAAAAGAAACGAGCTTAGAAAAAAGTTATTTGTAAACATTACTAGACAAGATCTAACCTGGAACCAACATGGGAAAGAATAACGGGAGTGACTTAGATTGGCTATAGTTGGTCGAAGGCCCCGGTATCACTACGGTATGCAAACGAATTAAAATCATTATATATGCTCAACCGCCCGTGCCAGGGAGTGATCTGGAGTAAAACACATCTCGTTGAACGATTCAAACAAAGAAAGGCAGCTGCAGTCCCAGTCGTAGCAGCTACGGCATATGCCAAAAGACATAGAGCCAAGCGGCACCGAAAGTGAACGCAGCTGAACTGTATTTCGTCGTAGGATATCATCATTGATCGTAAGCAATCGGAATACCGAAACACGATCTGGATTTTTAACAAAAACAATATTGGTTATTGGTTATTGGTTATGGAAGGCCTCGGTATCACTGCAAACGAATTAACCATAATTGCTCAACTGCCCGTGCCAGTGGAATCATCCGAATTACTAACACATCTCCCAAACAAAGAAAGGTAACTGTAGTCCCCATCGTAGCAGTCCCAGCACACGCCAAAAGACATAAGGCGAAACCGCGCAGAAAGTGACCACAGTAAACTGTTCCCTGCCATACGATATTATAATTCATCGTAAACAAGCGGGATATCGAAACATGATCAAAACGGATGAGACACACAGCTCACGGTGTGCACAGAGCACTTAACTCAGTAGCTCCTGCCACAAGCCGGAAAAAACAATAACAACACAGCTCACAGTGTGCACAGAGCACTTAACTCAGTAGCTCCTGCAACAAGCCGGAAAAAACAATAACAACACAGCTCACGGTGTGCACAGAGCACTAAACACAGAAGCTCCGGCAGCAAGCCGGAAAAAACAATAACAACACAGCTCACGGTGTGCACAGAGCACTTAACTCAGTAGCTCCTGCAACAAGCCGGAAAAAACAACAACAACACAGCTCACGGTGTGCACAGAGCACTTAACTCAGTAGCTCCTGCAACAAGCCGGAAAAAAACAACAACAACACAGCTCACGGTGTGCACAGAGCACTAAACACAGAAGCTCAGGCAGCAAGCCGGACTTGGAAAATGAGGAAACAACAAAAAGGAAAACTATTCAGACTAAACCTAAACGGTTCCTGCCGCCTATCCGCTATATTGACCGGAAGTCGCAGTGACTTGGAATGAATTAGAAGGAACGAAGAAGATCACAAAGATACATGACATGTGGAGAAACTTTGTAGGCAAACAAAGAATATTGCTGATTTGGGAACTTCCATTACATAGTCTGTGTGTTAAAGAAAATAATAGTAATGAGGAGGAATAGAAGACGCCGTTATCAGCACATTATCGTTTTTATTTCCGGATTTACATTTCAGCGGACGCTGCTAAGTCAAAGTGGACTGTAATAGCTCCCGTCAGTCATAGTTGATTATAGTAGACTCCCGTCAGTCATAGTTGATTATAGTAACTCCCGTCAGTCATAGTTGATTATAGTAGACTCCGTCAGTCATAGTTGACCATAGTAGCCTCCGTCAGCTATTGTTGACCATAGTAGCCTCTGGTCAGTCATAGTTGACTATAGTAACTCCGGTCAGTCATAGTTGACTATATTAACTCCCGTCAGTCATAGTTGACTATAGTAGCCTCCGTCAGTCATAGTTGACTATAGTAGCCTCGTTCAGTCATAGTTGACTATAGTAGCCTCCAGTCATAGTTGACTATAATAGCCTCCGTCAGTCATAGTTGACTATAGTAGCCTCCGTCAGCCATAGTTGACTATAGTAGCCTCCGTCAGTCATAGTTGACTATAGTAGCCTCCGTCAGTCATAGTTGACTATAGCTGCTCTAGTGAATCATAGTTGACCATAGTAGCCTCGGTCAGTCATAGTTGACTATAGTCTTCTCCGTCAGTCATAGTTGACTATGTACTTTCCAACGCCCCTAGATATGTTTTCTTTTCTTTCGCCATGTATTCTCTTTTTCTATGAATCTGCCTGCTTCTTGTTTGAGTTGGACCTTTAGAGTGTGTTTCCAAAGATTGCGGTCTGCAGCTATTTCTACCCAGGCTGCAGGGTTTATGTTCAGTGTTTTCACGTCACGTTTACACACGTCTATAAATCGGAGATTCGGCGTCCCCTAGTTCTTTTGCCATCTGTTAGTTGTCCATAGAGGATATATTTTGATATGCGACCATCTTCCATATGACGTAAGTGGCCAAGCCAGCGTTATCTACGTTGTTTGATTTTCGTGAAGTCTGTACTTTAATGTATATATGCTTGTGTGCATTTTTGACAATAGAAACAAGAAAACGAGTTCTTAAATGTTATGCTGTTAAAAATAATAGTTGTGCTTTAAAACATCTATGTCTATTTATTAAACTCATCTACGTTTATGTTAATAAGAAAAGAGTTCTTAAATGTTATGTACAACCAGTTTTAACATATGGATGTGAATCATGGACAATGGGACCACAGACAAGAAAATCACTGGAGGCTGTAGAAATGTGGTTTTACAGAAGAATGTTGAGAGTACCATGGACAGCTAAGAAGAGTAATGAAAATGTTGTGAAAGAGGTCAAAGTAAAAATAGAGCTAATTTCCGATATTAGGAAAAATCAATCATTATTGTTTGGCCATGTAATGAGAAGAGAACAACTTGAATATATTGTAACAACTGGAAACATTGAGGGACGAAGAGATAAAGGAAAGCAGAGAGAGAAAATACCAGACAGCTTAAGAGAATGACTTGGCAGAAGGTCAACAACAGAAATGATAAAGAACTGTCGAGATGGAAAGTTGTGGAGAGACATGATCATCTACGCTAGTAGGCCCGGTACTTGATGATGATAATGTGTGTGTGAGTTTTGTTGTTGTATTCCTTCATGTTGGTAGGAAGCAATCATGATAAGTCAATAGTTTGTTAGTGAATTAGTGTCTTATGCTTTATGTTGTTTTGGCTGAAGAGCTCCTCTCTGAATTTGCCAATATTGGACAGACGGATCTATCCGTGAAACGAACAAGATGTATTTGTGGTGCCTGGCCTCGTCTCTTTTCTCCTGCTCCTTGTGTTTTCTGAATTTGATACCAGCGCTGCCTCGAAAGTTGCTGCATCATTGTTTATTTATTTTTGTTCTCATTATTCTACGATCTGCATCCAGATTTTCCCAGTTTCTTTCACAGATAGAGAATTCCCCCAAGGACGCCCTGCAAACATCCATATATTTCAACACTAGTCCGCCCTTTGGTCTCTTTCCGTCCTTAAGTTCTCCATACAATATTTGTTAGGGAACAAGATTGTTTGCCATTCTTCTTACATGACCCAGCCACCTTAGTCTCGACTCCTAAGTGTTGCCATGATGGATGGGAGTTTGGCTCGTTGTAAGACATCCGGTTTCCGGTTGTTTCCAAAATGGAGGAATTATTTTTCTCCGGCTTGGTATAGAACCTTTGATCAGAGGTTTAACAAGCCACTATCGTAAAAACGATTTTGTTAATGAAAGGTAGACCTGATACAGAATGTGTAAATTAGCTGTAGATAGTAGTGATAGTTTTTTCGGCCCTAAAACAACAACAAAAATAGGAATTCAAAACAAACGAGGAAATTAGAGAAATCGCCAATCAACCACTAATATCTTCAGTAATAAAGCAAGGGCGATGGTCATATGTTGGACATGTGATCAGGAGAGATAATAACCGAATAGCAAAGCAAGCCCTCATATGGGAAACAACAGGCAAGAGGAAAAGAGGAAGACCCAGAGAGACACTGAGAAGAACATTGATGAGAGAGGCAAGAATAGCAGGATTCGGCTCCCTCAATGAGATAGAGCTGCTTGCACAGAACGGAGACAAATGGCGAGATTTGATACAATATCTTTAAAAGAATTGAAAACTGCTAGAACAAAAATTCAGATAAGAGAAGGAGTATCTTGGTCTACGCCCTATGGGCCGACTACGGCTCGAAAGGTCAATAGATAGATAGAAGACATTAGAGTTGGTTACTTTGTCCTGCCATTATGGATGGGAGTTTAGCTCGTTGTAGGACATTAGAGTTGGTTACTTTGACCTGGTAAGGGGTTAAGGCAAAGAAATGCAAATGAATGCATAAAAATGCGAAGCTGCAGTAAAGCTGAATGTGAGGAAAAATAAAAAAAATAGAAAAAAATGGTATGTTAGAAGCTTTACGCGATAAGTAGACGACACAGATTAAACGACGTTTCGGCCCAATAGGCCTTCAGCAGGAACAAACAAAAAAACACACACACGGATATGTAAGTAAAACTAATCAAAGATGTCTTCCCTGTGTGTCAGACCGAGGTCAAATTGAAAAGGAAATGGTAACCTGAGTGTGGCTGTCGTGTATGTGCAGAAACGTGCAGAAATGTGTGCAAATGCACACAGAACCAGAGGAGTTCACGCCGGGGTCAGTGTGCAAACACAAAGGAGAAAGAATTGAACAGTAGACTAACAAAGTAATAATATTACTTTGTCCTGGCATTATGGATGGGAGTTTGGCTCGTTGTAAGACATTAGAGTTGGTTACTTTGTCCTGCCATTATGGATGGGAGTTTGGCTCGTTGTAAGACATTAGAGTTGGTTACTTTGTCCTGCCATTATGGATGGGAGTTTGGCTCGTTGTAAGACATTAGAGTTGGTTACTTTGTCCTGCCATTATGGATGGGAGTTTGGCTCGTTGTACGACATTAGAGTTGGTTACTTTGTCCTGCCATTATGGATGGGAGTTTGGCTCGTTGTACGACATTAGAGTTGGTTACTTTGTCCTGCCATTTGATGTTCATAATCTCGTTAAGGCGACGTTTATATTTACAAACACCCTCTCCACAATAACGTATACCATGTATAATCTGTAAATCGTATATAATAATGTCATTAAAAAAAAAATCCAAAAATAATTTATCTGACAAGATTAAGTTCCTGCATTTATCTGACAATCTTATCCGCATCAAAATGTTAAAAAATAGTCTCCGTTTATATAAATGTTCAAATATATAAATATAAATTTAAGAAGTAAAATATTCAGCTGTTTATTTGATATTTGTCATTATTTCGATGACATTTTAACACGAATTACTTCAAGTTTGATGCCTTTGACATTTGGGCTCGTGATCAAAATAAGAGACTTTTATGTAGGTGATATTTTGCCGAATTTCTGACGGGAGACAAATGAAAGCCACCAGTCAGGTGGACTGTCCCAAAAAGCCACAGTTCCATTAATTCGTTCTTTCCTGCTGTCTGGTTCGAACGTGCTAAGAGTCCTAATACAGAATGTGCCTCAGGCGTTAGTTCTGTAACGCTATCTTCCATACGACTGTTCCCGCGTTGTGTTTATTTTATTTCTCAAGAAAGTGTAAAAATGGAAACAATGGGAGAAAGTGTGAAAGTAGAAATGTGTGTTCTATTTGCAATTGACGGTTGAAGTATGTGTAAATTTGTAATAAATTGTTTCGTTTGTAAAACACAGTTTCCAGATTGTGTGAAAGTAGAGAAATTGTGTTTTTGTGAAAGTTAATAATAAATTATGTGAAAATGAAACAAATAAAAACTGTTTTTTGCTGAAAAGCTGTAAAATAATTAATTTAGTGAAATTCTATACTTTCATTTATTTGATGAAATGTTATTTATTAATTGTTATAGACCAGATATACATTTATTTGTAGAATACATTATACGATTATATAACGATTATATAATGTTTTTTGTTTTGTTTCATTTTGGTACTGTTTGCTTGGAGAGTTTGCTGGCTTTCTGGTTAGAGCACTCACATGCAGACCTGAAGTTCAGTGTTCAGTTACTACTTAAAGGCAATGTCGTTACAGCAGTAGAGATGGAAGTTGTTAGCGACCCCTAGCTGATAGCTTGTGACAAGATCGGTGATCCAGAACGATCCAGACCCTACTCCACCCCTCCGTGGTGCCTCCAGAAACAGAGTAACCTGACTGGTCTGGCCAAGCGAGTAGGGATCAAAGAGGGAAGATAATCCGGTACTCAAAAATATCATGCTGAAGTCGGATGTGTTGGGCGGAAAGGCGCAAATATAACAGTTATACTATAAACCACAACCCAACGCAGACACGTCCACTTAACGTCCTTTTAAGGGCGGATGATGAAGAGGTGTATTCTTTCAGTCATCAGGCGATCGCAATCAAGCAAGCAACAATTGAAGTTGACGCAAGCGTTTTTTCAAACCTAAAATGCTTTGGTGGTCTACTCAGCCTATTTAAATGTGTACCTGATTTATTGTGAATAAAGGAAAGGTATAGAGGAAGGGAATTGACCTTTTTACTTCATGAAACTGAGGTGTAGAACAATGGCGTCACTGACTCTTCATTAACTAATGGTATTTGCTATAACAATTACATTTCATTACTATTGGCTGAGAAAAAAAGGATAAAGAAGGAGTTGAAGAAGGGAGACAAGGAGGAGGTGACGGAGTAGGTGGTGAAGGAGGAGGTGAAGAAGGAGAAGGTGGTAACGGACGAGAAGGTGGTGAAGGAGGAGGTGAAGAAGGAGAAGGTGGTAACGGACGAGAAGGTGGTGAAGGAGGAGGTGAAGAAGGAGAAGGTGGTAACGGACGAGAAGGTGGTGAAGGAGGAGGTGAAGAAGGAGAAAGTGGTGAAAGGAGGTGAAGGTTGTGAAGGAGGAGGTGAAGAAGGTGGTAACGGACGAGAAGGTGGTGAAGAAGGAGAATGTGGTGAAGGAGGAGGTGGTAACGGACGAGAAGGTGGTGAAGGTGGTGAAGGAGGAGGTGAAGAAGGAGAAGGTGGTGAAGGAGGAGGTGAAGAAGGAGAAGGTGGTGAAGTAGGAGAAGGTGGTGAAGTAGGAGAAGGTGGTGAAGTAGGAGAAGGTGGTGAAGGAGGAGGTGAAGAAGGAGAAGGTGGTGAAGTAGGAGAAGGTGGTGAAGTAGGAGAAGGTGGTGAAGTAGGAGAAGGTGATGAAGTAGGAGAAGGTGGTGAAGGAGGAGGTGAAGAAGGAGAAGGTGGTGAAGTAGGAGAAGGTGGTGAAGTAGGAGAAGGTGGTGAAGGACGAGAAGGTGATGAAGGTGGAGAAAGCGGTGAAGATGGTGAAGGAGGCGAAGAAGGAGAAGGTGGTAACGGACGAGAAGGTGGTGAAGTAGGAGGTGGTAACGGACGAGAAGGTGGTGAAGTAGGAGGTGGTAACGGACGAGAAGGTGGTGAAGGAGGAGGTGGTAACGGACGAGAAGGTGGTGAAGAAGGAGAATGTGGTGAAGGAGGAGGTGGTAACGGACGAGAAGGTGGTGAAGAAGGAGAATGTGGTGAAGGAGGAGGTGGTAACGGACGAGAAGGTGGTGAAGAAGGAGAATGTGGTGAAGGAGGAGGTGGTAACGGACGAGAAGGTGGTGAAGGTGGTGAAGGAGGAGGTGAAGAAGGAGAAGGTGGTGAAGGAGGAGGTGAAGAAGGAGAAGGTGGTGAAGTAGGAGAAGGTGGTGAAGTAGGAGAAGGTGGTGAAGTAGGAGAAGGTGATGAAGTAGGAGAAGGTGGTGAAGGAGGAGGTGAAGAAGGAGAAGGTGGTGAAGTAGGAGAAGGTGGTGAAGTAGGAGAAGGTGGTGAAGTAGGAGAAGGTGATGAAGTAGGAGAAGGTGGTGAAGGAGGAGGTGAAGAAGGAGAAGGTGGTGAAGTAGGAGAAGGTGGTGAAGTAGGAGAAGGTGGTGAAGGACGAGAAGGTGATGAAGGTGGAGAAAGCGGTGAAGATGGTGAAGGAGGCGAAGAAGGAGAAGGTGGTAACGGACGAGAAGGTGGTGAAGTAGGAGGTGGTAACGGACGAGAAGGTGGTGAAGTAGGAGGTGGTAACGGACGAGAAGGTGGTGAAGGAGGAGGTGGTAACGGACGAGAAGGTGGTGAAGGAGGTGGTGAAGAAGGAGAAGGTGGTAACGGACGAGAAGGTGGTAAAGGAGAAGGTGGTAACGGACGTGAAGGTGGTAAAGGAGAAGGTGGTAACGGACGTGAAGGTGGTAAAGGAGAAGGTGGTAACGGACGTGAAGGTGGTGAAGGAGGAGGTGGTAACGGACGAGGAGGTGGTGAAGAAGGAGAAGGTGGTAACGGACGAGAAGGTGGTAAAGGAGGAGGTGGTAACGGACGTGAAGGTGGTGAAGGAGGAGGTGGTAACGGACGAGTATGTGGTGAAGGAGGTGGTGGTAACGGACGTGAAGGTGGTGAAGGAGGAGGTGGTAACGGACGTGAAGGTGGTGAAGGAGGAGGTGGTAACGGACGAGTAGGTGGTGAAGGAGGTGGTGGTAACGGACGAGTAGGTGGTGAAGGAGGTGGTGGTAACGGACGTGAAGGTGGTGAAGGAGGAGGTGGTAACGGACGTGAAGGTGGTGAAGGAGGAGGTGGTAACGGACGTGAAGGTGGTGAAGGAGGAGGTGGTAACGGACGTGAAGGTGGTGAAGGAGGAGGTGGTAACGGACGAGTAGGTGGTGAAGGAGGTGGTGGTAACGGACGTGAAGGTGGTGAAAGAGGAGGTGGTAACGGACGTGAAGGTGGTGAAGGAGGAGGTGGTAACGGACGAGAAAATGGTGAAGGAGGAGGTGGTAACGGACGTGAAGGTGGTGAAGGAGGTGGTGGTAACGGACGTGAAGGTGGTGAAGGAGGAGGTGGTAACGGACGTGAAGGTGGTGAAGGAGGTGGTGAAGAAGGAGAAGGTGGTAACGGAGGTGAAGGTGGTGAAGGAGGAGGTGGAACGGACGTGAAGGTTGTGAAGAAGGTGGTGGTAACGGACGAGAAGGTGGTGAAGGAGGTGGTGAAGAAGGAGAAGGTGGTAACGGACGAGAAGGTGGTGAAGGAGGAGGTGGTAACGGACGTGAAGGTGGTGAAGGAAGAGGTGGTAACGGACGTGAAGGTGGTGAAGTAGGAGGTGGTAACGGACGAGAAGGTGGTGAAGGAGGTGGTGAAGAAGAAGGTGGTGAAGGTGGTGAAGGTAGTGAAGGTGGTGAAGTAGGAGAAGGTGGTGAAGGTAGTGAAGGTGGTGAAGTAGGAGAAGGTGGTGAAGGTGGAGAAGGTGGTGAAGGTGGTGAAGTAGGAGAAGGTGGTGAAGGTGGTGAAGGTAGTGAAGGTGGTGAAGTAGCAGAAGGTGGTGAAGGTGGTGAAGGTTGTGAAGGTGGTGAAGGTGGTGAAGGTAGTGAAGGTGGAGAAGGTGGACAAGTAGGAGAAGGTGGTGAAGTAGGAGAAGGTGGTGAAGGTGGAGAAGGTGGTGAAGTAAGAGAAGGTGGTGAAGTAAGAGAAGGTGGTGAAGGTGGTGAATGTGGAGAAGGTGGTGAAGGTGGAGAAGGTGGTGAAGGTGGAGTAGGTGGAGAAGGTGATGAAGGTGGTGAAGGTTGAGAAGGTGGTGAAGGTGGAGAAGGTGGTGAAGGTGGAGAAGTTGGTGAAGGTGGTGAAGGTGGAGAAGGTGGTGAAGGTGGAGAAGGTGGTGAAGGTGGAGAAGGTGGTGAAGGTGGAGAAGTTGGTGAAGGTGGTGAAGGTGGAGAAGTTGGTGAAGGTGGTGAAGGTGGAGAAGGTTGAGAAGGTGGAGAAGGTGGTGAAGCTGGTGAAGGTGGAGAAGGTTGAGAAGGTGGTGAAGGTGGTGAAGGTGGAGAAGGTTGAGAAGGTGGAGAAGGTGGTGAAGCTGGTGAAGGTGGAGAAGGTTGAGAAGGTGGAGAAGGTGGTGAAGGTGGAGAAGTTGGTGAAGGTGGTGAAGGTGGAGAAGTTGTGAAGGTGGTGAAGGTGGAGAAGGTTGTGAAGGTGGTGAAGGTGGAGAAGTTGGTGAAGGTGGTGAAGGTGGAGAAGGTGGTGAAGGTGGTGAAGGTGGAGAAGGTTGTGAAGGTGGTGAAGGTGGAGAAGTTGGTGAAGGTGGTGAAGGTGGAGAAGGTTGTGAAGGTGGTGAAGGTGGAGAAGTTGGTGAAGGTGGTGAAGGTGGAGAAGGTGGTGAAGGTGGTGAAGGTGGAGAAGGTGGAGAAGGTGGAGAAGGTGGTGAAGGTGGTGAAGGTGGAGAAGGTGGTGAAGGTGGTGAAGGTGGAGAAGGTTGTGAAGGTGGTGAAGGTGGAGAAGTTGGTGAAGGTGGTGAAGGTGGAGAAGGTGGTGAAGGTGGTGAAGGTGGAGAAGGTTGTGAAGGTGGTGAAGGTGGAGAAGTTGGTGAAGGTGGAGAAGGTGGAGAAGTTGGTGAAGGTGGTGAAGGTGGAGAAGGTGGTGAAGGTGGTGAAGGTGGAGAAGGTTGTGAAGGTTGAGAAGGTGGAGAAGTTGGTGAAGGTGGAGAAGTTGGTGAAGGTGGTGAAGGTGGTGAAGGTGGTGAAGGTGGAGAAGGTGGTGAAGGTGGTAAAGGTGGTGAAGTTGGTGAAGGTGGAGAAGTTGGTGAAGGTGGAGAAGTTGGTGAAGGTGGTGAAGGTGGAGAAGTTGGTGAAGGTGGAGAAGTTGGTGAAGGTGGAGAAGTTGGTGAAGGTGGAGAAGTTGGTGAAGGTGGAGAAGTTGGTGAAGGTGGAGAAGTTGGTGAAGGTGGAGAAGGTGGAGAAGGTGGAGAAGGTGGAGAAGTTGGTGAAGGTGGAGAAGTTGGTGAAGGTGGAGAAGTTGGTGAAGGTGGAGAAGGTGGAGAAGGTGGAGAAGTTGGTGAAGGTGGAGAAGTTGGTGAAGGTGGAGAAGTTGGTGAAGGTGGAGAAGTTGGTGAAGTTGGTGAAGGTGGTGAAGGTGGAGAAGTTGGTGAAGGTGGAGAAGTTGGTGAAGGTGGAGAAGTTGGTGAAGGTGGAGAAGTTGGTGAAGGTGGAGAAGTTGGTGAAGGTGGAGAAGTTGGTGAAGGTGGAGAAGTTGGTGAAGGTGGAGAAGGTGGAGAAGTTGGTGAAGGTGGAGAAGTTGGTGAAGGTGGAGAAGTTGGTGAAGGTGGAGAAGTTGGTGAAGGTGGAGA
The DNA here is from genome assembly GCA_032433765.1 of Megaustenia siamemsis. Classification (NCBI taxonomy): domain Eukaryota; kingdom Metazoa; phylum Mollusca; class Gastropoda; order Stylommatophora; family Ariophantidae; genus Megaustenia; species Megaustenia siamemsis. Next base: position 13,034,634 of record JAVIAB010000091.1, on the reverse strand, counting down.
AGGTGGAGAAGTTGGTGAAGGTGGAGAAGTTGGTGAAGGTGGAGAAGTTGGTGAAGGTGGAGAAGTTGGTGAAGGTGGAGAAGTTGGTGAAGGTGGAGAAGGTGGAGAAGTTGGTGAAGGTGGTGAAGGTGGAGAAGGTGGAGAAGTTGGTGAAGGTGGAGAAGGTGGAGAAGTTGGTGAAGGTGGAGAAGTTGGTGAAGGTGGAGAAGTTGGTGAAGGTGGAGAAGTTGGTGAAGGTGGAGAAGTTGGTGAAGGTGGAGAAGGTGGAGAAGTTGGTGAAGGTGGAGAAGTTGGTGAAGGTGGAGAAGTTGGTGAAGGTGGAGAAGTTGGTGAAGGTGGAGAAGGTGGAGAAGTTGGTGAAGGTGGAGAAGTTGGTGAAGGTGGAGAAGTTGGTGAAGGTGGAGAAGGTGGAGAAGTTGGTGAAGGTGGAGAAGTTGGTGAAGGTGGAAAAGTTGGTGAAGGTGGAGAAGTTGGTGAAGGTGGAGAAGGTGGAGAAGTTGGTGAAGGTGGAGAAGTTGGTGAAGGTGGAGAAGGTGGAGAAGTTGGTGAAGGTGGAGAAGTTGGTGAAGGTGGAGAAGTTGGTGAAGGTGGAGAAGTTGGTGAAGGTGGAGAAGGTGGAGAAGTTGGAGAAGTTGGTGAAGGTGGAGAAGTTGGTGAAGGTGGAGAAGTTGGTGAAGGTGGAGAAGTTGGAGAAGTTGGTGAAGGTGGAGAAGTTGGTGAAGGTGGAGAAGTTGGAGAAGTTGGTGAAGGTGGAGAAGTTGGTGAAGGTGGAGAAGTTGGTGAAGGTGGAGAAGTTGGAGAAGTTGGAGAAGTTGGTGAAGGTGGAGAAGTTGGAGAAGTTGGAGAAGTTGGTGAAGGTGGAGAAGTTGGTGAAGGTGGAGAAGTTGGAGAAGTTGGTGAAGGTGGAGAAGTTGGTGAAGGTGGAGAAGTTGGTGAAGGTGGAGAAGTTGGAGAAGTTGGTGAAGTTGGAGAAGTTGGAGAAGTTGGTGAAGGTGGAGAAGTTGGAGAAGTTGGTGAAGGTGGAGAAGTTGGTGAAGGTGGAGAAGTTGGAGAAGTTGGAGAAGTTGGAGAAGTTGGAGAAGTTGGTGAAGGTGGAGAAGTTGGAGAAGTTGGTGAAGGTGGAGAAGTTGGTGAAGGTGGAGAAGTTGGTGAAGGTGGAGAAGTTGGAGAAGTTGGTGAAGGTGGAGAAGTTGGAGAAGTTGGTGAAGGTGGAGAAGTTGGTGAAGGTGGAGAAGTTGGTGAAGGTGGAGAAGTTGGTGAAGGTGGAGAAGTTGGAGAAGTTGGTGAAGGTGGAGAAGTTGGAGAAGTTGGTGAAGGTGGAGAAGTTGGTGAAGGTGGAGAAGTTGGTGAAGGTGGAGAAGTTGGTGAAGGTGGAGAAGTTGGTGAAGGTGGAGAAGTTGGAGAAGTTGGTGAAGGTGGAGAAGTTGGTGAAGGTGGAGAAGGTGGAGAAGTTGGTGAAGGTGGAGAAGGTGGAGAAGTTGGTGAAGGTGGTGAAGGTGGTGAAGGTGGTGAAGGTGGAGAAGTTGGTGAAGGTGGTGAAGGTGGAGAAGGTGGAGAAGTTGGTGAAGGTGGAGAAGTTGGTGAAGGTGGTGAAGGTGGTGAAGGTGGAGAAGTTGGTGAAGGTGGTGAAGGTGGAGAAGGTGGAGAAGTTGGTGAAGGTGGAGAAGTTGGTGAAGTTGGTGAAGGTGGTGAAGGTGGTGAAGGTGGAGAAGTTGGTGAAGGTGGTGAAGGTGGTGAAGGTGGAGAAGGTGGAGAAGTTGGTGAAGGTGGTGAAGGTGGTGAAGGTGGAGAAGGTGGAGAAGTTGGTGAAGGTGGTGAAGGTGGTGAAGGTGGAGAAGGTGGAGAAGGTGGAGAAGGTGGAGAAGTTGGTGAAGGTGGTGAAGGTGGTGAAGGTGGTGAAGGTGGAGAAGGTGGAGAAGGTGGAGAAGGTGGTGAAGGTGGTGAAGGTGGTGAAGTTGGTGAAGGTGGAGAAGGTGGAGAAGTTGGTGAAGGTGGAGAAGGTGGAGAAGTTGGTGAAGGTGGAGAAGGTGGAGAAGTTGGTGAAGGTGGAGAAGGTGGAGAAGTTGGTGAAGGTGGTGAAGGTGGTGAAGGTGGTGAAGGTGGAGAAGGTGGAGAAGGTGGTGAAGGTGGTGAAGGTGGAGAAGGTGGAGAAGGTGGAGAAGGTGGAGAAGTTGGTGAAGGTGGTGAAGGTGGTGAAGGTGGAGAAGGTGGAGAAGTTGGTGAAGGTGGAGAAGTTGGTGAAGGTGGTGAAGGTGGTGAAGGTGGTGAAGGTGGAGAAGTTGGTGAAGGTGGTGAAGGTGGAGAAGTTGGTGAAGGTGGAGAAGTTGGTGAAGGTGGTGAAGGTGGAGAAGTTGGTGAAGGTGGTGAAGGTGGAGAAGTTGGTGAAGGTGGTGAAGGTGGTGAAGGTGGAGAAGTTGGTGAAGGTTGTGAAGGTGGTGAAGGTGGTGAAGGTGGAGAAGTTGGTGAAGGTGGTGAAGGTGGAGAAGTTGGTGAAGGTGGTGAAGGTGGAGAAGTTGGTGAAGTTGGTGAAGGTGGAGAAGTTGGTGAAGGTGGTGAAGGTGGTGAAGGTGGAGAAGGTGGAGAAGTTGGTGAAGGTGGTGAAGGTGGTGAAGGTGGAGAAGTTGGTGAAGGTGGTGAAGGTGGAGAAGTTGTGAAGGTGGTGAAGGTGGAGAAGTTGGTGAAGGTGGTGAAGGTGGAGAAGTTGGTGAAGGTGGTGAAGGTGGTGAAGGTGGAGAAGTTGGTGAAGGTGGTGAAGGTGGAGAAGTTGGTGAAGGTGGTGAAGGTGGAGAAGTTGGTGAAGGTGGTGAAGGTGGAGAAGTTGGTGAAGGTGGTGAAGGTGGAGAAGTTGGTGAAGGTGGTGAAGGTGGAGAAGGTGGTGAAGGTGGTGAAGGTGGAGAAGTTGGTGAAGGTGGAGAAGGTGGTGAAGGTGGTGAAGGTGGAGAAGGTGGAGAAGGTTGAGAAGGTGGAGAAGGTGGTGAAGGTGGTGAAGGTGGTGAAGGTGGAGAAGTTGGTGAAGGTGGTGAAGGTGGTGAAGGTGGAGAAGGTGAGAAGGTGGAGAAGGTGGTGAAGGTGGTGAAGGTGGAGAAGGTTGAGAAGGTGGAGAAGTTGGTGAAGGTGGTGAAGGTGGTGAAGGTGGAGAAGGTTGAGAAGGTGGAGAAGGTGGTGAAGGTGGTGAAGGTGGAGAAGGTGGTGAAGGTGGTGAAGGTGGAGAAGGTGGTGAAGGTGGTGAAGGTGGAGAAGGTTGAGAAGGTTGAGAAGGTGGAGAAGGTGGTGAAGGTGGAGAAGGTTGAGAAGGTGGAGAAGGTGGTGAAGGTGGAGAAGGTTGAGAAGGTGGAGAAGGTTGAGAAGGTTGAGAAGGTTGAGAAGGTTGAGAAGGTTGAGAAGGTGGAGAAGGTTGAGAAGGTGGAGAAGGTGGAGAAGGTGGAGAAGGTGGTGAAGGTGGTGAAGGTGGTGAAGGTGGTGAAGGTGGAGAAGGTTGAGAAGGTGGAGAAGGTGGTGAAGGTGGAGAAGGTTGAGAAGGTGGAGAAGGTGGTGAAGGTGGAGAAGTTGGTGAAGGTGGTGAAGGTTGAGAAGGTGGAGAAGTTGGTGAAGGTGGTTAAGGCGGTGAAGGTGGAGAAGGTGGTGAAGGTGGTTAAGGCGGTGAAGGTGGAGAAGGTGGTGAAGGTGGAGAAGTTGGTGAAAGTGGTGAAGGTGGAGAAGGTTGAGAAGGTGGTGATGGTGGAGAAGGTGGTGAAGTACGTGAAGTAGGTGAAGGTGGTGAAGTAGGAGAAGGTGATGAAGGTGGTGAAGTACGTGAAGTAGGTGAAGGTGGAGAAGGTGAAGTACGAGTAGACGGTGAAGTAGGAGAAGGTGGTGAAGGTGATGGAGGAGAAGGTGGTGAAAGTGGAGAAGGTGGTGAAGTAGGTGAAGGTGGTGAAGTAGGAGAAAGTGGTGAAGGTGATGAAGGTGGTGAAGGTGATGAAGATGGTGAAGGTGGTAAATGTGGTGAAGGTGATGAAGGAGGAGAAGGTGGTGATGGAGGAGAAGGTGGTGAAGGTGGTGAATGTGGTGAAGGTAGTGAATGTGGTTTTATTAAACCAGTTTTGATTATTTCATTCAGGATGCTTCATTAATAGTTAGCTTTGTCGAATTAATTTCATTTACTTACATATCAGTGTGTGTTGTTTGTTTGTTCCTGCTGAAGGCCTATTAAGCCGAAACGTCGTTCAAATTTGTGCGGTCTATTAATTACGTAAAGCTTTTACCATACCATTTTTTTCTATATTTTTGTGTTCAATTCTCCCTAAGCTATCCGACCCAAGCTATATCTCTATCTCCGATTTTGTGATCTATACTAGTTTAGTTAATAGGCTATTACAATTTTAGATCTTTTCTAGTCGGTTGTAATTAGAAAAGGAAAAGAAAAGTAGCATTCAAATCTCGGTAACTACATAAGGCATGCGACCACTGTTCTCGTTCCATCAAATAAATTCGAGGAAACCAACACAAGTTGCGGGCGAGACACAAACAAACGAGTCAGCGACATTAATGAAATCATCGACATTTAGGGTTTGTATAGAGTCACAAAACAATCATCACTATCTTTGGCCATGAAACGAGAAGGAAACAGCTGGAATATATTGCGACAACTGGGAAAAAATTGAGGGATGAAGAGATAGAGGAAAGCAAAGAGAAAAGATAACAGACAGCTTAAGAGAATGGCTTGGCAGAAGGTCAACAATAGAAACGATAAATAACTGTTGAGATCGAAAGTTGTGGAGAGACATGATCACCTATGCCAGCAGGCAAGGTACTTGGTGATGATGATGATGAGGATAATGATGACGATGAGGATAATGATGACGATGATGATGATGATCATGATGACGACATTTTCGATGTTGATGACGATGTCGACGATGATATTGACAACGATGATGATGATGATCATGATGACGACATTTACGATGTTGATGACGATATCGACGATGATATCGACGATGATATTGACAACGATGATGATGATGATCATGATGACGACATTTACAATGTTGATGACGATGTCGACGATGATATTGACAACGACGACGATGATGATGATGATCATGATGACGACATTTACGATGTTGATGACGATATCGACGATGATATTGATGATGATATTGATGATGATGATCATGATGACGACATTTACAATGTTGATGACGATGTTGACGATGACGATGTTGATGACGATGTTGACGATGACGATGATGATGATGACGATGATGATGATGACGACATTTACAATGTTGATGACGATGTCGATGATGATATTGACAACGACGACGATGATGATCATGATGACGACATTTACGATGTTGATGATGATGTCGACGATGATATTGACGACGATGATGATGATGATGATGATGATGATGATGATGATGATGATGATGACGACGACGATGACGATGATCATGATGACGACATTTACGATGTTGATGACGATATCGACGATGCTATTGACAACGACGATGATGACGATGATGATGACGATGATAATGATGATGATCATGATGACGACATTTACGATGTTGATGACGATATCGACGATGCTATTGACAACGACGATGATAATGATGATGATCATGATGACGACATTTACGATATTGATGACGATATCGACGATGCTATTGACAACGACGATGATAATGACGTGTCACACAAACGAGAAGAGACAAGGCTTAAACATTGGTATTGTTTTTTTCCTTCTCCATCTTTAACCTCTGACGACGTCCCTAGAGACTAGGAACTGAATTTTGCGTGTTAATCCGTTTTTCCCTGGCAGCCGTGTGCACAGGGGTCCCTCGCCGCACAGGCAGATAACTACGACTTCGGTGGTACTCACATTTTTTCCGGCGATGAGTAATTAACGTTACAAGCCGGGCCTCGCTGCTGAGACCAGGGGTGGTTTCTCGCAAAGAAGAAAAAAAAGAGAAATCATAAATAAAAATCCCAACCAATCATGTTATTGCTAGATATGAGCAATAAGGAAGCGGAACACATTTACAGATCATTGAAGGCTATGTCTGAAAAGTGTTCCTTCTTGCAGTTTCCTCATATTCCAAGTCCGGCTTGTTGCAGGAGCTACTGAGTTAAGTGCTCTGTGCACACCGTGAGCTGTGTGTCTCATCCGTTTTGATCCTGCTTCGATATCCCGCTTGTTTGCGATGAATGATGATATCGTATGACAGGGAACAGTTGGCTGTGTTCACTTTCTGCGCGGTTTCGCCTTATGTCTTTTGGCGTGTGCTGAGACTGCTACGATGGGGACTACAGTTACCTTTCTTTGTTTGGGAGATGAATTAGTAATTCGGATGATTCCACTGGCACGGGCAGTTGAGCAATTATGGATTTTAATTCGTTTGCTGTGATACCGAGGCCTTCCATAACCAATAACCAATAAGAAAGCGGTAGAAGACTGAGTGTACAACTGATCTTACCTGGCAAAATGCAAGTACACATGTATAAGGATGTTTACAAGGCTTCGTTGAGAGAATTATCTATCAGAGACAGAAGATGGGAAAAATATTGTATCAGATCCTAGCACATGGTGAAGAGAAGGAAAAAATGGTGGCACAGCAACACTCGAGGAAGGTTTTCTGGTAATTTCTGAAAGATGCAGGAGAAATGAGACGAGACCAGGCACTAGAGATACATCTTGTTTCATTCTGCGGACGGATCTGTCTATCCAATATTGGCAGATTCAGCCACGAGAGATGGTCAGTAAAACAACATCCAACATAAGACAGTCATATTTTAAAATTACTGACTAATCATGACAAGAGTTTTGGGTTCGATCCTGATCGACGGTTTCTGGGTTCACCCAGCCGTAAATGGGTACCGGCTTTTTTTTCTAGGAGAGTAAAGATGCACAGGTATAACCCAGAACACAATACCCCAACAATCATGGTCATTAATAGCATATTCCTTTATACGCCACTTGGCGTGACGGGGCTCTTTACTTCGCTTACTCACAAATCATGATAGCTTGACACCAACCGTCTGTCTAGACACCAAAGGCCTTGAATGCTTGCCATGGTTTTACGTACCCCGTGCACACTTAACGTTCATCTTATTTCTAGCCACAGCGCAGTTTACAGGGAAGACATTTCATTTTAATTTTTCATTCTAGATGGACATTTTAAAAAATAATTATTTCTTTTTTTTTTTTTTCAAATATATTTTAAATACATATCTGTGTGTATGTTGTATGTTTGTTCCGGCTGAAGGCCTATTGAACCGAAACGTTGTTTTAATTTGTGTCGTCAACTTATCACGTAAGGCTTTAACCACACCGTTTTTGCCTGCTTTTCTGTATTTTATTTTTCATTTCTCCGATCCAATATTGACAGATTCAGCCACGAGAGAAGCTGCCCAGTAGAACGTCATCCAGCATAAGACACTAATATTGTACCACAAATCATGATAGCCTGCTACCAACCGTCTGTCTAGTCGCCAAAGGCCTTACCTGCTAAACACAGAACTCTTAAATTCATGGTAAAAAAAAAAAACCTCCCAAGTACAAATCGATTACCAAACAAAGCCAGATTAACACAACAAAGGAAAAGTGATCAATTTCACAAACAAACTAGGAGAAATAATTCTCAGCAGGGAGATAACTACAGAAGAATTTGACATTTCTCTTATTGAAGATGTAAATTTTCGCATAATAATGTAAATCACAGAGAATTACAATCCGTATCGTGTTAGCCGTAAATGTATCTAAGAAGCTGAAAGATATTGAGACATTTATTTAAGAAACCACAAAAGTAGAAGAGAGAACCCACGAGCCGAGTAACTGGAACGTAAAACAGGTTTCTATCTTCTATCATGTTGCAAGGGTTAAGCTATAGGAACGGTAACTCTCCAACAGCCGACCAACAATTGTTAGACTAGAAAGTTTCCTTGCCCAAGTATTATTTCCCTTTATCATCGTGTTTACGTTAGACGCCGTTCTGTCCTATATTTATTTTTTTTTTTTTTGAATTGACGATCAGTGAGAAACAGAACGTAAACAGATGTTTAGATTTGATGTCTTCTACTGATTCACAATTCATCATCATCAAGTGCCATGCCTGCTGCCGTAGGTGATCATGTCTCTTCACAACTTTCAATCTCGACAGTTATTTATTATTTCTGTTGTTGACCTTCTGCCAAGCCATTCTCTTAAGCTGTCTTGTATCTTTTCTCTTTGCTTCCCTCTATCTCTTCGTCCCTCAATTTTCCCAGTTGTTACAATATATTCCAGTTGTTCTCTTCTCATTATACGACCAAAAAATGATGATTGTTTCTTCCTAATATTGGAAATTATCTCTATTTTTGCTTTGACCTCTTTCATAACCTTTTCATTACTCTTCTTAGCTGTCCACGGTATTCTCAACATTCTTCTTTAAAACCACGTCAATCAATTACTTGGACTATGTTACGAGAATTTGACAGATGGAATTAAAAAAAAAACTGCTAGAGGGTTAAGATACCGTGGACGACAAAAGAAGGGCATCCTAGACAGTTTGTGATCGAGGCATAGCAGACGGTCATCTGTGGAAACGATGAGTGAAATATTCGACAAGAGATGTGGAAGACATGATCGCCTACGCCAACCAGGCGTGGCAAATCCGGAAAGTAAGTAAAAAGTAAAGTACCCCGTCACGCCAAGTGGCGTATAGGGAATATGGTGTTAGTGACCCTATATTTTACAGACCTTCAGCACTTGATTTTTGGGGTAATGTGGTCGGTATTACGCCCGTGCTGCTTTACTTTCCCAGAAAAAAATCCGGTACCCATTTAAGGCTGGCAAATCCGGAAAACGGGTCAGAAATGATTGAATTTTAGAAACACTAGGGAACATAACAGTAGCAGAGGCCAACATAAGAGCAACAGATCGTAAACTGTATCTCTCCCCGATGCTGAAAGGAAAATGAGGAATGAAAGAAGAATAATGCTTAATATTTATTTATTTATTTATATGGGATATTTAATATGGGATATTTAATATGGGATATTTAATATGGGATATTTAATATACTATACATTACATGTAGAGAATTGTGAAATGAAGAAACACTGAAAGAATGCTAATTAATCTCGGCTGATTGTGTTATAACATCCATTGAGTGTACAGAAAAACACATTTTTTCATGCACAAAAAGAAAACATTACCATAAAAAAAACCAATAATGCACTTTAACAACAATTGATTTAAATAAAACACTTCAATAAAACACTTCAATAAAACACTTCAATAAAACACTTCAATAAAACACTTCAATAGAACACTTCTCTCTAATGTCATAGCTACTTTTTTCGCTTCCCATCAAAACTCTTACAAACTTCAGTGTGCATACTGTTCAAGTTAGTGACATGAAAATGTTCTACCACTCATAGGACGATGGAATCGCCGACTGGTAGCAATGCTGTCCAGGTCGAAAGACCTGCTGGCAACTTAAGAAAAAGATAAATTAATGTCTTCTTCGTCTCCTTCTTCTTCGTCTCCTTCTTCTTCTTCATCTTTCTATCCGCATTTGCCTTTCAGTCCAGGGGAGATATCATTTACGGTCTTTTGCTCTTTTGTTCGCCTGTGCTGCTGTTATGTTTCCTAGTGTTTCTAATATGCCATCAATCCATCTTTTTTGCTCTTCTGTTCGCCTCTGCTGCTGTTATGTTTCCTAGTGTTTCTAATATTCCATCAATCCATCATTTTGCTCTTCTGTTCGCCTCTGCTGCTGTTATGTTTCCTAGTGTTTCTAATATTTCATGAATCCATCTTTTTGCTCTTCTTTTCGCCTCTGCTGCTGTTATGTTTCTTAGTGTTTAAAATATTCAATGAATCCATCTTTTTCGTGATTGGCCATTAGGCCTGGTGTTCTCGCAACGTTTATTGAAGGCTTGTTGCATTGTGTTTTGATCTTTCTGCCGTATCACGTAGCCAAACAATTTGATCTTTTATTGTTGTATGTATTCTATGCATGGAATTGTTCCTAGCTTTCTTTTCAATTCTTCTTTTCTGATCTTATCACTCAGGCTGTTTCCTGCTATTTGTCTAACACATTTCATCACAGTAGAAGTTATTTTTCTTATTGTTCTTGCATCTATGGTCCAGGACTGGCATTGGTAGTACAACGTTGGGATGAAGATTGTAGTATCTACTTATTATATATTATTATTTATTATTGTGTTATATTATTCATGTTATCAAACACTAATATAATGAAACCGGTTCATTACACAATATAACAAATAACATACATTATTTGTCACGGGAAAATAGGATGTCTGTCACGGGAAAATAGTCCTCTGTCACTTGAAAATAGTACCCTGTCACTTGAAAATAGTACTCTGTCATTTGAAAATAGTATTTTGTCACTTGAAAATAGTACTCTGTCACTTGAAAATAGTACTCTGTCATTTGAATATAGTACTTTGTCACTTGAAAATAGTACTCTGTCACTTGAAAATAGTACTCTGTCACTTGAAAATAGTACTCTGTCACTTGAAAATAGTACTCTGTCACTTGAAAATAAATTGTCAAACCTGTTTAAAGAAAAATCCGAAAAGAAGAGCACATATCCTGGAGAATCCTTTGATAAAAAAAAGAATTCCTGCGCAAAGTTGTTAGTTTTTCTCCTCCTTCGTAATATGCAACCTAGTAGCGTGTTCGCCCCGGTGGCGGTAAATGGAATGTTGGTTCAATTCCCAACTTATGCTCTCTTGTAAACCTAATTGCTAACTGAATGGGCACCTTATTCACTAATTTTGAAATGGTAATAACATCGAGGAGGTGCGCGTGGCCGTGCGGCTAAAACCACTGTCCCGCTGGCTGAAAAGTCGGTGTACGGTGTTCGAAACCCGCGGTAGACAGAACAGATTTTTTCTGTCGGGGGTGAAATAAAAATCTTGAATCTCACACGTCGTGGCGACTACTTGATCAAGCCGCCTTTATCCCTCTGGTTCTATCGCGTGCCCCCCGACACACACCAGCAGTTGTAATATGTGTCGTAAAGATAGTTTTTTAAAATATATTTTTGTAATAAACAACATCGAGACATTTCATCTTTCACCCTCACATCAACCATAGTGTGGTTTATTACGGAGAAGCGCCACGTGGCAAACACACCGTGGCATTTATGCTACGAAATAACCTTCACTCTCTCCCGAAATATGAAGCCATAAATGACCTCATTAACATAAAATAACTAAATTACTGAGAAAATTCGGCAAGTAACCTTCAGTAATGGGTATAATCATATACATATACAAGTGTAGAAATAGGTCGTAGACTTAATTGTGATTGTACTTGCCAGGTCTATAGAGAAATTAAGCCAGATCTTGCATCACATGGCGGAGCACAAAACTGCTTTGCTCTTAATGTATATTTAGTAAATGTATCCTGTTATCAACCATTGTATATCTACACATCATCAGCTAGAGCCGTGATGCCTAAGTATCATCGATCATGGCTTTCCATTTAAAAAAATGATTCAAACGAAAAAAGAAAAGAAATATATATAAATATTAAACTATTCCTGAAATCTCATCTTTCTTTTGTTGCTACGAACATACCCCCCCCCCCCAAAAAAAAAAACAATTACTAATGAAATTGAAATAATATATATAAAAACAAAATAAATTATATATATATATATATATATATATATATATATATATATATATATATATATATATATAAAACACTGAATATATTTAAAATTCCCTACAAAATATTTAAATAAACACATTTAACCCCCCCCCCCCCCCCGCATTAAAAAATGTATTACTCAAAAATATAAAATTCCCCTAAAAAAATATAACTAAATAAATTCCAATTCCTCCCTACATTTACTTGTGATGACAGTAGCAATGCATTTTTCTGGGTTTTTATTCGATTAAATTCTGGATCTTTTCCAACACGTAATAAATTATATCGATGGTCAAAGCAAAGATATACAAATTTTAAAAAATCAATTAACAAATGATATCTGCCCATTTTCTGTTATCATGGAATACTCAATCTAGCTGCATAACATGCCCAAAGAACTGTGACTACCCTACGATTACGGTGTTCATGAGATGGCCCTGTCACGGTCTATTTCAAGAACTTCATCTCTGTTTTTGTAGGTTTGACATTGTAAGCGTCGTCCATAAGTGCACGTGCACTCCGATAGTACTCAGCTTACCTTTCATCCTTACCTATACTTGTCCTCAATACCTTATTTCCACTTGTCCTCAATACCTTATTTCCACTTGTCCTCAATACCTTATCTCCACTTGTCCTCAATACCTTATCTCCACTTGTCATCAATACCTTATATCCACTTGTCATTAGTACCTTATATCCACATGTCCTCAATATCTTATCTCCACTTGTCCTCAATATCTTATCTCCACTTGTCCTAAATACCTTATTTCCACTTGTCCTAAATAACTTATCTCCACTTGTCCTCAATACCTTATCTCCACTTGTCCTCAATATCTTATCTCCAATTGTCATCAATTCCTTATCTCCAGTTGTCATCAATTCCTTATCTCCACTTGTCCTAAATACCTTATCTCCACTTGTCTTCAATACCTTATCTCCAATTGTCATCAATTCCTTATCTCCACTTGTCCTCAATTCCTTAATCCACTTGCCCTCAATTCCTTATCTCCACTTGTCCTCAATTACTTATCTCCAATTGTCCTCAATACCTTGTCTCCACTTGTCCTCATACCTTATCTCCAATTGTCCTACGTACGTAACTCCAATTGTTCCAAATCTTTATACCCAATTGCCCTATGCCTTTATCTCTACCTGTCCTACGCCCTTATCTCTATTTGTCCTACGCCATTATCTCTACTTGTCCTATGCCCTTATCTCCAGTTGTCCCAAATCCTTATCTCCAGTTGTCCCAAATCCTTATCTCCAGTTGTCCCAAATCCTTATCAACAGTTGTCTTATATCCTTATCTCCAGATGTCTTCCATCCTTATCTCCATTTGTCCTAAATCCTCAACTTCAGTTGTCTTCCATCCTAAACGATACTCATCCTACGCCCCTATCCCCAATTGTCTTCCATCCTTATCTCCACTTGTGCTAAATCCTTATCTCCACTTGTCCTAAATCCTTACCTCCACCTGTCCTAAATCCTTATCTCCATTTGTCCTAAATCCTCAAATTCAGTTGTCTTCCATTCTTATCTCCAGTGGTCTTCCATCCTTATCTCAAGTTGTCTTCCATCCTTTTCTCCTGTTGTCTTCCATCCTTAACTCCAGTGGTCTTCCATCCTTATCTGAAGTTGTCTTCCATCCTTATCTCAAGTTGTCTTCCATCCTTATCTCAAGTTGTCTTCCATCCTTATCTCCAGTGGTCTTCCATCCTTATCTGAAGTTGTCTTCCATCTTTATCTGAAGTTGTCTTCCATCCTTATCTCAAGTTGTCTTCCATCCTTATCTCAAGTTGTCTTCCATCCTTATCTCAAGTTGTCTTCCATCCTTATCTCAAGTTGTCTTCCATCCTTATCTCAAGTTGTCTTCCATCCTTATCTCAAGTTGTCTTCCATCCTTATCTCAAGTTGTCTTCCATCCTTATCTCATGTTGTTTTCCATCCTTATCTCAAGTTGTCTTCCATCCTTATCTCCTGTTGTCTTCCATCCTTATCTCAAGTTGTCTTCCATCCTTATCTCAAGTTGTCTTCCATCCTTATCTCCTGTTGTCTTCCATCCTTATCTCAAGTTGTCTTCCATCCTTATCTCAAGTTGTCTTCCATCCTTATCTCCAGTTGTCTTCCATCCTTATCTCCAGTTGTCTTTCATCCTTATCTCCAGTTGTCTTCTATCCTTATCTCTATTTGTCTTCCATCCTTATCTCAAGTGGTCTTCCATCCTTATCTCCAGTTGTCTTCTATCCTTATCTCTATTTGTCTTCCATCCTTATATCAAGTGGTCTTCCATCCTTATCTCCAGTTGTCTTCTATCCTTATCTCTATTTGTCTTCCATCCTTATCTCAAGTGGTCTTCCATCCTTATCTCCAGTTGTCTTCCATCCTTATCTCAAGTGGTCTTCCATCCTTATCTCCAGTTGTCTTGCATCCTTATCTCCAGTGGTCTTCCATCCATATCTCCAGTGGTCTTCCATCCTTATCCCAAGTGGTCTTCCATCCTTATCTCAAGTGGTCTTCCATCCTTATCTCTATTTGTCTTCCATCCTTATCTCAAGTTGTCTTCCATCCTTATCTCCAGTTGTCTTCCATCCTTATCTCCAGTGGTCTTCCATCCCAATCTCCACTTGTCCTCCATCCCAATCTCCACTCGTCCTCCATCCCAATCTCCACTTGTCCTCCATCCCAATCTCCACTTGTCCTCCATCCCAATCTCCACTTGTCCTCCATTCTTTTCTTCACTTTCGCTCCATTATTATCACTACTTGTCATAACCTTTTTAACTCCACTTGTTCCCTTCCCAGTCTCTAATGGCACCAACGCTATTTTTGGACAATAACATAAGATAGGGGCACTAACAATAGATAGGGGGACACCGTTAGATAGGGGGACAACGTTAGATAGGGGGACAACGTTAGATAGGGGGACAACGTTAGATAGGGGGACAACGTTAGATAGGGATACAACGTTAGATAGGGGCACTAACAATAGATAGGGGGACAACGTTAAATAGGGGGACAACGTTAGATAGGGGGACAACGTTAAATAGGGGGACAACGTTAGATAGGGGCACAACGTTAGATAGGGGCACAACGTTAGATAGGGGCACAACGTTAGATAGGGGCACAACGTTAGATAGGGGCACAACGTTAGATAGGGGGACAACGTTAGATAGGGGACAACGTTAGATAGGGGCACAACGTTAGATAGGGGCACAACGTTAGATAGGGGCACAACGTTAGATAGGGCACAACGTTAGATAGGGGGACAACGTTAGATAGGGGGACAACGTTAGATAGGGGCACTAACAATAGATAGGGGGACAACGTTAGATAGGGGGACAACGTTAGATAGGGATACAACGTTAGATAGGGGCACTATTACTATAAATAGGCACTAATAATAGATAGAGGAACTAATACTATAAATGGGCACTAATAATAGATAGAGGAACTGATACTATAAATGGGCACTAACAATAGATAGGGATACAACGTTAGATAGGGGCACTATTACTATAAATAGGCACTAATAATAGGTAGGGGAACAACTTTAGATAGGGGCACTATTACTATAAATAGGCACTAATAATAGATAGGGGCACAACGTTAGATAGGGGTACTAATACTATAAATAGGCACTAATAATAGATAGGGGCACAACGTTAGATAGGGGTACTAATACTATAAATAGGCACTAATAATAGATATGGGCACAACGTTAAGTAGGGGCACTAATACTATAAATAGGCACTAATAATAGATAGGGGAACTAATACTATAAATGGGCACTAATAATAGATAGGGGCACAACGTTAAATAGGGGTACTAATACTATAAATGGGCACTAACAATAGATAGGTAACAACGTTAGATAGGGGCACTATTACTATAAATAGGCACTAATAATAGATAGGGGCACAACGTTAGATAGGGGTACTAATACTATAAATGGGCACTAACAATAGATAGGGGCACAACGTTAGATAGGGGCACTAATACTATAAATGGGCACTAACAAAAGATAGGGGAACTAATACTATAAATGGGCACTAACAATAGATAGGGGAACTAATACTATAAATGGGCACTAATAATAGATAGGGGCACAACGTTAGATAGGGGTACTAATACTATAAATGGGCACTAACAATAGATAGGGGCACAACGTTAGATAGTTTAAAAAAAAAGTAAAGTGCCCCCGTCACGCCAAGTGGCGTATAGGGAATATGATGTTAGTGACCAATAAAGTTTACAGACTTTCAGCACATCCTTTTTAGGGTAATGTGGTCGGTATTACGCCCGTGCCGCTTTACTTTCCCATAAAAAAAGCAGGTACCCATTAAAGGTTGGGAGAACAAGGAAGCCGTTGGTTGAGATCGAACCCTACCTCTTGTCCTTTGTAGTCCAGTTCACTAACCACTGAGCTAACGCGGCTCCCTTAACGTTAGATATTGGGGCACTAATATTATAAATGTGCACTAGCAATAGGTAAGGGCACAACGTTAGATAAGAGCACTAATACTATAAATGGGCACTAACAATAGATAGGGGCACTAACAATAGATAGGGGCACAACGTTAGATAGGGGCACTAACAATAGATAGGGGCACTAACAGTAGATAGGGGCATTAACAGTAGATAGGGGCACTAACAATAGATAGGGGCATTAACAGTAGATAGGGGCACTAACAGTAGATAGGGGCACTAACAATAGATAGGGGGATTAACAATAGATAGGGCATTAACAGTAGATAGGGGCACTAACAATAGATAGGGGCACTAACCCTATATATTGACATTAACGTTTTATAGGGGCACATCCCACTTATTACTAAATATTTTAAAAAGCTCATAAATCCTGTTCTGACTGGACTGGGCAAGCGACCTTTATTCTCTGGTCCGATATCTTCTCCTGGTATATCCCAGTAATGAGTTAAACCCATAAAGTGTTTATAAAAAAGACATACGGGTCTTAACACCATACAACATATAAGTGTAACCGTGAGTAAAATAGAAATGTTAATGGGTATATGGTGTTAGTGGCAATATATTTCGTTAACTACGGCACATTTTTCGGTGATGTGGTCGATACCACCCCAGGCCGCCTTTACTTTCCAGCAAAATCTCAGGTACCCGTCGTTAGAGACTGGGTGAACCCCGGAGCCTTGTCAATCCGGAAAGGAAAAAAACCGCTACTGCTGGAGATCGAACCTGGACCGTTCTGGTCAGAAAGCGAGCACAGTATCCACTCAACCACCGAGACTAGATTTAAGTAAGTAAAGTAAAATGTTTTGGTTCCCTCCACGTCTAGCTAGCTGTATGGGGAATATCGTGTTAGTGGCCATATATTTTACAGACCTTCAGCACCTGATTTTTGGGGTAATGTGGTCGGTATTACGCCCGTGCTGCTTTACTTTCCCAGAAAAATCCGGTACCCATTTAAGGCTGGGTGAACCCGGAAGTCCTCGGGTGGGATCAAACCCTACCCCTTCTTCGTTGTAGTCCAGTTCACTAAACACTGAGCTATCGCGGCTCCCATTCAGGTCGCTTTTACTTCCCAGAAAAAAAGACCCTCGTACCCAATTTTGGAGACTGGGTAAACCCCGGAGCCTTGTTAGTCCGAAAAAAAAACCGCAACTGATGGGATCAAACCAGGACCCTACTGGTCACGAAGCGAACACACTAACCACTCAGCCACCTGGACTAGATTGAGTAGGGAACTAGTAATCGCATTAAAATACCCTAGCCAAGGGTAATGACTATGTCTATTATTACATTTACAATTTACATTACCTCATTATTACTAATAAAATATACTTTACAACGGCATTGTAAATACGTTAATTTGATTTAATTATTATCGTTAAATTAACGAAACACATCGGTATATATTTTAAAATACAGTCTGTGTTGGTAAATAAAACGGTTTGCATGCAGTGATATATATATATATATATATATATATATATATATATATATATATATATATATATAATGTGATACGTGATAATTCACTGAAAACCTTGCGTAGTATGAATATAAATCACATCCCAAAACTGTGGTTTGGTTAGAAGTTTTCACAGAAAACCTGGAGACTGGCTGTAATCTGTACACAAGTTCATCTACAATAGGGGGCGTTAAGCGAGCGTAGAGCGAGGTTTCACGGTCCGCGTGTGCTTGTCTGATTCCGTGGATTCTGTTCTCATGTGTGGACCATGTGGTTGTGGCTGGTTGACAGGACATGCGTTGGGGATGTCAACGGCGACCACAACTGGTCAGAACTATTGTCGGAATGGTAGATTTCATTTGAAATTGATAACATTTCATTTACCATTACTTGTATGTAATTGAGGTGATGTCTTTTTTCTTTGTTGTTACTATTACTTCTGTCTTTTGCTACTAAGGCTGAGTTCTTTATTTTTACTTTCTTTCACAATAATTTAAAACATTTCTTGTAACTAATTTTCACTTTTAGCGAAATAAAGACAAGTCAAACAATGTTGAAACAGGTAAATAGTAATAAATATTTGGGAACTTTGTTAACCTCAGACAGAAGATGTACAAAATGAGGTGAGATGCAGAATGGCCAGGCAAAAGCAGCTTTCCAAAAAATGAGGAAGATACTTTGCAATGCATTTTTGACAATAGAAACAAGAAAAAGAGTTCTTAAATGTTATGTAGAGCCAGTCTTAACATATGGATGTGAATCATGGACAATAGGACAACAGACAAGAAAATCACTGGAGTCTGTAGAAATGAGGTTTACAGAAGAATGTTGAGAATACCATAGACAGCTAAGAAGAGTAATGAAAACGTTCTGAAAGAGGCCAAAGCAAAAAGAGAGCTAATTTTTAATATTAGAAAGAAACAATCATCATTTTTTGGCCATGTGATGAGAAAAGAACAGCTGGAATATATTGTAACAATTGGGAAAATTGAGGGACGAAGAGATAGAGGGAAGCAAAGAGGAAATATACCAGCTTAAGTGAATGGCTTGGCAGAAAGTCAAAAGCAGAAATGATAAATAACTGTCGAAATCGAAAGATGTGGAGAGAAATGATCACCTACGCCAGCAGGTCCGGTACTTGATGATGATGATGATGACGTATTTAATTGATCTTACAGCCTGTGGGGATTTGTCCAATTAATGCCTATATTGTGTTTGCGCGAAATCTTTCCTTACCATGTTTATCTAAACCTTTATTTTGGGGACGCTTTAAACAAATTATTATTATTTTGTGTCGGGCATCCACATAGTCTTCTTCTTCTACTGTTTTAGCTCCCAGTGGAGCATAGGTCTTCAACAAACACTTTCAAAGTCGTTCTGTTTTTTGCCATTCTTTTAAGATCATTCCATGTCTTCCCCATCATCTTCATCTCTGCTTCTATCTGTCTTCTCCAAGAATTCCTTGGTCTTCCTCTTTGTCTTTTCCCCTGGGGATTCCAAAAAAGGGCCGGTTGTGTAATACTCTCAGTTAACTTCCGTAGTGTGTGTTCTATCCAGCGCCATCTTCTTCGCTGTATCTCTTTATCGACTGGTGTTTGACTGGTACATTTCCATAATTCTATGTTAGTGATTTTGTCCTGCCATTTCCATCCTTTTATTCTGCGTAAGCATCCATTTTAATGAAAGTTCCACATAGTGCATGCTGTATTTTCAGCTTTTACTATTTTTCCACTTCTTCTAATGCCTGTTTTTGTCGTTGTTGTCTTGTGGTACAAATCCCCAAGAAAATTATCACAGCGAACCATCAAGAACAAAGACCAGTAACGAACCATGTTACATTGTAATTATTTCATAGGAAGAAGGTGATCGTCATGTTGTCCGATTGCTCACTGGATTATGTTACTGGAGGCAGCGTGGTCCAAGTTTGCTGCTGCTACTATTGTTGATGCTGTTGTTGTTAATTCTGCGGATGCTGTTGCTATTGTTATTCCAGTTTTTTGTTGCTGATGCTGACATTGTTGCTGCTGTTGTGCCTGTTATTTTTGCTGCTGTTGTGCCTTTTGTTGTTGGTTCTGTTGATGTTGTTGCTACTGTTATTCTTGTTGTTACTTTTGCTGTTGTTGCTACTGTTGATTTTGGTACTGTAGCAATTGCTGTCTCCGTTTTTACTGTCTTTCCTGTTGTCACTCTTGTCACTCTTGTCACTCTTGCAGTTGTTAAAAGAGTGAGTTCCGATCATTTTGCTGTTGTTATTGTTGCTGTTCTGATTGATGTTGTTTATGTTAGATCAATTGCTGTTTCTCTTACTAATGCTATTGCTGTCTCTGTTGCTATTGCTATTGCCACTGTTACTATTGTTATTTCTGTTTTGCAGTTGCTACTGCTATTGCCACTGTTACTATTGTTATTTATGTTTTGCTGTTGCTACTGCTATTGCCGCTGTTACTATTGTTATTTCTGTTTTGCTGTTGCTACTGCTATTGCCGCTGTTACTATTGTTATTTCTGTTTTGCTGCTATTTCTACTGCTATTGCCGCTGTTACTATTGTTATTTCTGTTTTGCTGCTGTTGCTACTGCTATTGCCGCTGTTACTATTGTTATTTCTGTTTTGCTGTTACTACTGCTATTGCCGCCGTTACTATTGTTATTTCTGTTTTGCTGTTGTTACTACTGCTATTGCCGCTGTTACTATTGTTATTTCTGTTTTGCTGTTGTTGCTACTGCTATTGCCGCATTTACTATTGTTATTTCTGTTTTGCTGTTGTTGCTACTGCTATTGCCGCTGTTACTATTGTTATTTATGTTTTGCTGTTGTTGCTACTGTTATTGCCGCTGTTACTATTGCTATTTCTGTTTTGCTGTTGTTGCTACTGCTATTGCCGCTGTTACTTTTGCTATTTCGGTTTTGCTGTTGTTGCTACTGCTATTGCCGCTGTTACTATTGCTATTTCTGTTTTGCTGTTGTTGCTACTGCTATTGCCGCTGTTACTATTGCTATTTCTGTTTTGCTGTTGTTGCTACTGCTATTGCCGCTGTTACTATTGTTATTTCTGTTTTGCTGTTGTTGCTACTGCTACTGCCACTGTTACTATTGTTATTTCTGTTTTGATGCTGTTGCTACTGCTATTGCCGCTGTTACTATTGT